>BGPR01052225.1:0-10648 GCA_013235015.1 Araneus ventricosus
TTTCTTTTCATAGTATTGCTAAAAAACATCCGATTAATAGCATCTCCTTAGACCGTCCTTTTCATTAATTCACAAATCACGATAATTTTGAAAAAACTAACTTTTATAAAAAAAAATTGAAAAATTTTCCATCTTTTTACTAAATATAGAACTCGCACTTTAAAGAAAACTATATCGCCTTTTTCTTAATGTTGAAATTTTAGCGTTTTTAAACAAAATTAAACCGAAAAAACAGTCAATGTTTGTTGAAAAATAATAACTTATACATTTTGTCCCATTTTAAAGTAATTACTTTTGAACTCTAATTTCATAATTTATTCTACTAGCAAAACGTAGTTATTAACGAAAATCGCTCTCTCTTTGACTTCAAATTAGGGTTGGGTGATACTGTATCAACTTGATATTTTGTATCAGGTACGCGAAAGTATCAGGTACACGAAAATGATACAGACCAAAAGTATCAGGTAGTCGGTATCACTACTCGAACTGGATTGATAATGACTTTGTTCGTTTTCGGTCCAGTGATACTGTATGAACTTGACAAAAAAATATCAGCTTGAATCTGTTCCTCGTTGTGAATGTTTCGCGTTTTCGGTAGAGCTAATGATGATATGTGCAGATGGCCTTGGTTTTGAAGTGCTAGACGGGTGGGGGTAAGAGGAAAGGAAAAAATTGTTGTTATAGGCAGAGTGGATTGAAAGGCGAGGATTTCTAAGCAGTGTCACCCAGATCTATTATTTCTGCTTTGACGACGACGGCCTGCTTTAGAAAATAATTTCTAAAGCATTTTTTGCCTTTCCTTGTAATGTTTTTTAAGTATACCATATTGATGGGACTTTCTACGAATAAATAAATATATTTTGCTTTCAACATTTTTTTTTATTTGAAGCAAATAAGTAACTCAAACAGAATTATTGTTAGCAAAATGAATTGAACATAAAAATTAAATTTTAAACATGAATATTTTCAGAATATAACGATTTAAAAAAAATCTACTTAAAGAAAAAATATTTATATTTTTTTAAATCTAAATATAACTATACGATGAAATACTTAAAAAAACAAAAGTGATGAAAGTTACACTCTTGTTATCATAATTTTATGCTTTACGAAAGTCCTTTCTTTTCATTAACGTTTTAAAAAATAAAGTACAAAATTAACCCCCAAAGCTATGGATAACAAGAAATTTGGGTAGAGATAGAAATGCTAGTCTTTAAAGCTAATATCTATTAGTAAGATAGAGTTTTAATTCGCCCAATTTGAAATAAAAAACACGAAATTTCTTTTATATTATGAAAGTAGGTTTATTAGAAAAACAATAACTTTGAGAACATATGGGTACAACTACGAAAAAATAGAGAGAGAGATATAAAAAGAAAAAAATCAACATTTATAGTTTAGAAAAACTATATATATATTACTTTTTCAGAGGATCGTCGTCATTGCAATTTGCAACAGATGGAAACTCATTAGCCATAGGACGTATGGCATATGAACAGACGTCCAGGTGGGCATTGTAAAACAGTTGGATGCTTTCTTTGCAAATATTATTTTTTTAAGTTAGTTTCTGATGGCTTGTGAAAAGGCCGCGGTGGCCTAGTGGTAAGGTCTCGACTTAAGGGTCGGAGGGTTCCAGGTTCGAAACCCGATTCCACTGAAGAGCCGTCGTATATTGGGCCTGTTACACGTAAAATCTTACGTAGGGGACCAAACGTCATTCCGTTGGTGTGGTGCGGAAGTTTGAAGAGGGGGTGTCAGCTCAGGTGTCGTCCTCGTTATCTGACTGAGGTTCAAAATTACGAGCTCCGTACCAATATAGCCCTCGTGTTGCTTGAAAACGGGACGTTAATATAACTAAACTATTATGACTTGTAAATAAAATTATTGAGGCAAATACTACACACTATAAGACCAACGTTTAAAGTGAAAAAGTTTCCCTAAACGGATTTCTTTCTTGTTTCCATTTTTTAACCCCTCACAAAAAATACACTAAAGCACACAAATTAGAGCAACTCCTCCTAAATACTGTACTTAGGAGGGGTTGTTTAGGAATGGGAAAAACCTACCGGTGAAAACCAAAAATCGTTTTATTTTTTCTTCGATTAGCCAGTTTTTCGGTAATTTTTGTCCTGATTACAACCCACTTTTTTTAAACCCTCAAAAACCGGATTAAAAAAACGGCCAAATTAGTTTTGGAAATGGGGTAGATTAAAGAATTCAGGTCACTACTAATCAATGGGCGGTGGTTTTTAGAAAAAATCTGAATTAGTATTTTTACACTTAAAATAAATTTATTTAATTAAATAGCAAAGTAGTATTAAATAGCAAAGGTCATAGGCAAGGTTTCGTTTTTATTTCAATCGTTGAAATGTAATACTTTTAGTTCAATCGGTACAAATAATACACACCTCCTACATGCTGAAGTTTATTTGAGTTGGTTGACCTATAACCTCCCGAGTTCTGTAACCTACCACAGGTTATTTGAGTACAACTGTCATTTTCATTAAATTGCTGAAGTCTCAGCCTATCCCACCATTAAAAATGCACCAAGAATTATTTCTGGTGCATTCATTTAATAGGTGTCAGAAATATCGGATATTTAAATCCCTTCGATGAGACCACTAAGGAAATTTTGGGAGGCGTGTATATTACAGAAAGCTTCGTTATCCCCTTTAGTGGAAATCGCCGAAAGAGCTTTAAAAAATCTCAACCCTAAACATTGGTCCAGGTTAATTAGGTGTTGAAATAACCAAAAAAAGGGTGTTTTGAAATAACCGCCATCTCTAATACAAATCGTTGCTAACATCTGAAATAAAGAAATTATATTGATCAGTTTCTGAATAAAATAAAAGGACGCAGCTCGGAGTGAGTTTTTGAGCGAAACTGGAGCTTACCCCTCCTCAACAAATGACCTTCTTTCATTTCCAGCCACTACCAAATAAATGTAACGGTATATCAGTCGGAGCCCCGGAATAATCGCTTTTCTATTTACTAGCTTTATCAATAAATCCTTTCCTCCCTCTTTCCCCCCGTCCGTCTAATAGCTGTCAAAACAGAAGCCATTTGGACATCATCAGCAAATACCTCTTCCGAAGACGCGAAGCCATTGCAACTTGAAAACAGACTCGTATCTGTACCCGATTGAAGTTCCGTTTCAAAGGGGAATGGATCGGTTACCGGCTGTATCAGATACAAAAGTATCAAGTAAATGTATCGGGTACAAACGAGTATCAGTATCAACATGTATCTGATACGGCAGAAACGTGTATCAACCCAAGCCTACTTCAAATCATATTCTCAACTCAAAAAAATTATTGAAATCAAGAAAATAGAGTTTAAAATAAATCGTATACGAATCGAATCGAACGATGTATTAGCGAAATCTATCTCCTCCCAGAGTTTAACTGGCCGAACGGTTAGCGCGTCTGCTTCGGAACCGTAGATCGCGAGTTCTATCCCGGGTTGTGTTCGTACCCTGTTTTTGCTATAATGTGCAATGCAAGCTTGCTGCAAGTTCGTCCCATGGTGACTTCGAAGCTTGCGTTAACTTTCTGCAAACTTGTTTCACACTTGCACTCTTGTCGTGTTAAATTTGCTGTAAGCTTGCAGATTTGCTGCAAACTAAAATTGCTATCTAGGCGAGTGTTTCTGGGATGGCTGCAACATTCTGGAGAAACATCTGTAAATGATCGGAAGGTCAAAGGAAGTGGACAAAGACCACAGTACAGTTCCTACGAGCAGTTGTAATTGCGTCTTGGGTCGGTATTCGACCATCCGCTGTTCGGCTGGTCGAATTACGATGGCAATAAATCCCCAACGACTGTTGTGAAACGCCAAAACATGGGCCTTCGGTACAGGGCTATTTTATTCATTTAGGGCTATTTTATTCATTTGCTTTAGAAAAGCTTGCTATAGAGAAAGAGTTCTTTCTTTCTCTTTCCGCACTTCCTGGGGGCCCAAATTGTCTTCTGTTTAAGGGGCCCACTTGCCATCGGGCAAGCTGGCAACCTCGCCAATCCGCCACTGTGAAAGATACAAAGTTAAAGATTGAAACTCAAATTCTAAAAACATTTTTTGCTCTACTAAAACAATGTTGTCATTCCTGAAAAACAAACGTTTAAAACATAGATAATATAAATAGACAATCAATTACAAAACTTGTAATATTAAGAAAATGGTAACAGTAATCAACCGTTTGAGGTTAATGAAATATTATTTAAAGACTATATTTAGGGGTCTATTCTGGTACCTCCGGTTGGTCCCGTTGTTAACGTGTGGAAAAAGTGACGTCTCGCAACCCAACCGGGGGTACCAGAATAGACCCGTTAGCTATCAAAATGTAAAGGAAAAATATTAAAGTCAAAATATTGTTCAACGTATTTCCTGTGCAATGCTAAGTCAATGGATCTTCAAAGCAGAAGTACAACATGCAAGCAGAGAAAGGGGTCTATTCTGGTACTCCCGGTTGGGTTGGGTTCCGCACGTTAACAACGGAACCAAACCCAACTCCCAACGCAACCGGGGGTACCAGAATAGACCCCAAAGTCAAGGTTTCTTAATGTAAGTAATCAAGCCAAAAAACTTCTCTATAACAAATTTAATTTATTTCAAGCCTATATACAGGGTGGATCTTAGATATCGGGCCTCGAATTCCAAACTTCATGCCATCAGGCTACTGCAGCCAAGGTAAAGAAATGCTATAGGATAAATTAGTAAGCAAGATTGTTTGATTGATGATTGATTAAAGGGGTTTATGAGATTTTCAGCTGCAAAGGTTATCCTCCCCTATTCATTACAAAGTTCTTTTCAATCCGCTTCCGGCAAGATTGTTGTTGCTGTAAGGACATTTTTCGATATAAATGAACTGTAATTTTCGAATGATGCACATGAGAAAAATTTCGTTAAAAATAATCTCTAAGGTCCATTTTTATAATAAATAGAACGTCAGATTTCTTACAGTAAAGGATTAGCTGTCTAATTATTTTACCGCACACCTGTGACATCTGATATTTTTAAACTCTCGATCCAAAATGCATTCCATTGGGATTCATTTTAGAATGTTTTCGATAGTACAACTCCGCTCGACTTTTTCTGTCTGAAGTTGTTTTGCTGGTTGTAAAATCGAAAAGTTTCCTTTGTTCTTGTTTCGAGAATGAATCGTTTTGTATGAAGATTAAAGGCTGTACAACTTCTAATTCCTTTTAAAAAATAAAACGAATTTTTTACTGCGTATACCTAGTTTGTTGTTAAAAAGTTGTGGGTTTACTATGTCTTCGCAAACGTCTGTCAGAAGAGCAACTCATGCTGGTAGTTGGTATGTAAGTTCAGGTAAGAAAGCTTCACAATTTTATTCATTTGAGATTAATCTAATTATTGTTTACAAAATCATTGAATGATTGTCATGTCGTGGTGTAAAACGAGTTGTCATCGCTGTGTCATACTGCAAATTATTAATAACTGAAATTTTAAACATTCCAGCGGGCGCGCTAAAATTTTTTACACGAGTGGGCGCGTGTCGTAATTTTTACAACACAATAAATTTCTGAATTTTTACCTTTGCAGTTGTAAGTTTCTTCATTGCAGTAATAAGAGACACATCAGAAAAGTAAATCCTTTCATAAAAATCTAAAATTATACTGAATTCGGAGAAAGCAATGAGATTTAATGCTATTATTTTCTAAACAAGGTATTAAGCAATATATAATAAAAAATAGTATAATACCAACTAAGATTGTACAACAAAGACTTTCTTCTTAGTTTCTTATCATTGTCCTTGCATTCGAAACATTGAACTTTTGCCAGAGAGTGACGCTTACAAGTCTACCTACTATATATTGCATTTACTGTATTTCATGAATTTTGATGATCGTTTTATTTCTTTCAAACACAAACCACAAGCTCTTTTTCTCAATGCTGGTTGCTTTTTCAGGTTGTGATGTATAATTTAGATTTAAAGGCATGGTAATATCATATGACGATGATCCGATTTTTTGGGCTCGAGTAGTGTTTTCACAAGACTGAGGTTCTTCAGGACAATTCTTTGGCTTGGTGGATTATTGGCAGGCTTATTACATATTAAATATTTTTGACAATGTAAAATGAAATATTAAATCACTCTAATGCGCACTGGATATATAATTATCAAACTGAAACTTTTAAGATGTGATAAAAAAATGTTCAAATTACACGAGCAGGCGCTCGTTGTAATTTTTACAACAGAAACATAAAACTGTATGAAATCACTTTGAAACTCCAACATACCCATTTAATCCTGAAGAGAAGGGTCGTATGAAGAAATAGCAATGACCTTCGGATAGTTTTGACTCCAAATGTGAGAGCAGGGCATGAAAAATCTTGTTTGTCGTAAAATTTGCGCAAGCGCACCTGCTGGAAGGTTAATGATTGAAGATATTCATTTTGTTGTTTGTTAATAAATGATTTTTTTTATTCTAATGCCTTGCATTATGTCGAATTTTATTTATTTTACGATTTAAATATGCTTTAATTTAATTATAATTATTTGCATGTTTTACTCATTGTAAAAATTTGAAGCATTTTGCATAAATATAAAAATCCTTGGTATATATTTCGATGAACTTTTACATAAATATGAAATACCCTAATTTTCAGCTAAGTTTGCCCAGTTTTTTGTGATTAAATTGTGGCATAAACATTTAGTTGATTTTTAATGCATTTTTTTTTATTTTAGTGATAATATTTTTGAGGCATTTTTTTATTTCATTACTTCTTATTTTCTAGTTGATTAGTTATCTTGCTGTTAAAAAAATAATAATTGATTTATCATTGGTCCAATGTAAAAAGTGTTTACCAGTAAAATTTTGATCATTTATTTAAAATTGAATTTCATTGATTAAATAGCGTATAAAACAATTGAAGAATAATAAAAGCTAATGCAAGGTTTACAAAATGTGTGATTATTCAATACTTCAATACATTAATATTTTCCCAAAGTTTAGTTTCAGTGATTTTATGATTGGAAGTAAATCCACTATTTGAAATAAAATTTAAAAATATTTTGGATGAAATTTTAGCTTGTTCATAAGGAATTCCATCGCTGAATTTCACTTGTGACATCTGAAATGTTTTTATTTCTGCTTGGTGTTCTTAATATCAAATTTTGAATTCCTTGGCATATTTAAATGTCAAAGACGCATGTAGTTTCTTTTATCCGTGCAAAAGCCTATAGTACTAATTTTTTAGAATTTAATACCTCTCATTGATTCACGCTCACATTTATAAAAAATATTATCAAGTTTACTTTAATCAAACTTGTAGTATGCTGTAAATTTTTCTAAGAAGTATTGGAAATATTTTCATTGATCTAAGGAATTTAGGAAGGCATGAAGTTTCCTTATTTTCCGATCTCTTTAGCCTACGAAATTTATACATTATTCAGACATGACACATTTCCGCGGAAACGCGGATTTCCGCTTTTTCGGCATCGAATTTTATAATTCTTAGTGTTCTTTTATTTAATAATTCTACAATATTTTAAATATTGCAAGCACTTTTTATATAAATTTATTTTATTTTATTGTTCAATTAATCATATATATATTACTTCTCAGTATTTATGTTTAGCAGGATTCTTTATTTATGAAGTTCAGCTTTTTTTGTTGTAAGCCTGTGTCATGTCTGATTATTATTTTCATCATAAGTAAAACCCTTAAAACTTGTTTAAATTCATGCAAAATTTCATGCAATTTTATGTACTATTTGCCATTTTAGGTAGATTCCTTATAAGAATTCTACCTATTGCAATGGTTCTCATGACACGACTTCCGGAAAATTTCTGCAGATCTTCACCGATCATGACCCCTAGAACACATAACCACCCTTCGTTAAAAAGTTCATATATATATAGGTATATATATGTATAACGCTTTTTCCCATGTTATCTTGTGAACACGATAACTGGAGTAATTTTGATGTAAATTTAGCCAGCTTGGGATATGTTGTAAAGATAGTGAAAATCTCGGTCGAGTTCGTAGATGGGCTATCCAGCTCAAAGGGGGTGGAAATGGTGGGGGACGAAAATTTTCATATTCCCATAATTCCTTTGCAATTGAAAATAGAAAGAAAATTCAAATTAGACCAATTATTGCCTTATCATAACGAACATATTTTGCATTTAAACTTTTTCCTTAGCTACAATTGCTTAGAAGTTATGAGCTGAAAAGTGATTTTCCCATCCTTCCCCTCCTCTACCCCTAACTTAAAATACGCTTTAACCTAAGCATGTTACCCCTCGTTGGAAAGCTCTCGTCATTTGCAGTTTCTTCCACCCTCTTTCATTCTTGCAGCTCCAATACTTATGGCCGCGGTGGCCTAGTGGTAAGGTCTCGACCTAGGGACCGGAGGGTTGCAGGTTCGAAACCCGATTCCACTGAAGATCCGCCGTGTATGGGGCCTGTTGCACGCTAAATCATACGTAGTGGCCAAACGTCCTCCCGTTGGTGTGGCGCGGAAGTTTGGAGAGGGGGGTGCCAGCTCAGGTGTCGTCCTCGTCATCTGACCGCGGTTCAAAATTACGAGGTCCGTCCCTAAATAGCCCTCGTGTTGCTTCAAAACGGGACGTTAATATAACCTAACCTAACCTAACCTCCAATACTTATGAGAATAAAGGGCAAAATGTTCTTTTCCGTATTATTAGTAGTAGAGAAGTATATGCATAACGCTTTGGCCCGTGTTATTTTGTAAACACGATAACTAGAGTAATTTTGATGAGATTTTAATTGGCGACGGATATGTTGTAAGGACGGTGAAAAACTCGGTCGAGTTCGCAGATGGGCTAACCAGCTCAAAGGGGGGTGGAAATGGTGGGGGACTGAAAATTTCATATTCCCATAATTCCCTTACGATTCAAGATAGAAACAAAATTCAAATTAGGCGAATTATTGCCTTATCACAACAAACAACTTTTGTATTGAAACTTTTTTGAAAGCCACAATTTCTTAGAAGTTATGAGCTAAAAAGCCATTTTCAGTCCCCTCCCCAACTTATCATTTCCCCATAGCTCTGTTACGACTAAAGAGAGAAAAAAAAATTTCAATTAGGCGAATCATCACCTTATGATAACGAACAACTTTTATAGTAAAAGTTTTTCGTCTGCTAGAATTGTTATGAGCTGAAAAGCGATATTCGATACCCCCCCCCCAATTTATCATTTCCCCATAGCTTTGTTAAGATTGAAGATAGAAAGAAAATTTCAATTATGGTAATTATCACCATATCATAACAAACTACTTTTATATTGAAAGTTTTTTGATAGCAAGAATTATTTAGAAGTTATGAGTTCCCATCAATCGCATTCACCTTCACTTTTTATACGGTGCAATATATAATTAATTTATAGTTAATATCTTTGTAAAATTTTGTTAATTATAACTGTTAATTGATATACCTGGCTTTGCTCCGGATTAAAATGTTTTCATGTTTATTATTTTTAATGTAAAAATTACTATTGTATAAATATTATAATACACAAATTAATTTTCTGATCTAAAACGCTTTTAATTAAAATGAGAATATCAATTGAACCAGACGATTTTTAAAAACATCCGTTTTCTTCATACGTTATTATTTGTTATATAGGTACTTCAAATTTTGTTAACAATTACTAAAGTCAATGAAAGGTTTTAATGAATATTTTGAAACAATTAAATTAACTATTTAATTATTCATTAATTTAAAGCGTGAAAATAAATCAGTAGCTGGTCCCGATATAAATTGTTAAATCGTCTACTTTTAAAATTTTCTTTTAGCATTCTTCCTTATGGAAACAGTTCTTCGTATTATTTTTGATCAACAAGAATATTGTTATGAATTCAGTTTAAAATTAATTTTGAAAAAAATATTAAAATGAAAGAAACAAATTTATGGAAATGGAAGACATAGCGGAAAAACGTCTTGCTTAATTTTTAAATAAGTGAAATTTTAAGCATCTTTTTGGTTTCAAAAAGTTGAAGGTGACCTTTCTCTTTTCTTAAATAAAAAGTTTGATTGAAATCAGTCCAGTGGTTTAGGAGGAGATTTGGAACTTACATACATAGCCACAGTGACTTTTATTTAAATTAATATAATTATTAGATAATTATAAGATAAAGATTGCTGGTATATAGTATGAGCCATAAAAAAGGTTTTAATGAAGTTTTGTAACAATTAATTTTTTAACTTTAATTAAGTAGATAGTTAATTTGAATTAATCAAATATTTTTAATAGTTAATTTGATAATAGGTTTTTTTTGACAGAATACTTTAATTTGATATTTAACTAAACATGGCGGGACCATGATTTGTTTAAGAAAGTCAATATAAAGTAGCCAAAAATAAGAGTAGTAGCCAATAATAAAAATTCCCTTTATCCTTTTCGCTATTGAAAAATATCTCCTTAACATTAAAATTGTTTGGGATTTTCTGCCTGAGTATTTGGTTTTAACCGTCGATGGAGATTTAAATTTACTGTTCAAATTAGCTGCATTCTTTTCCTATCAGGGTTGTCGATTTTTTTGATTTTTTTCAAAAAAATCGATTTATTTGATTTAAATCGGATTTTTTTTATTTTAATGATTTTTTTAAAACTACATATATATATTTAACATTTGTATATTAGACAATGAGCCCTACA
>BGPR01052226.1:0-10647 GCA_013235015.1 Araneus ventricosus
TCATTATAATGGTTCGTTCCATGTCCCTTTGTTATTATTCAGGTGTTCAGGTTGGTTTTTTTGTAGTTTTAAGCCCGAGGCTTGCAGCATCTATTCCTAAGGTTCAGATAAAAATGTCAAAAACTTCAGTTCTGGAGGAAAATATCAAAGTTTGTTTATTTTCCAATTTTTTTTTTTTTGCTTGTGGTTCCTCCAAATCTATGGTTGGTGAAAGAAACAGTCAGTTTGTTCCCAAGGATGACTTACAGATGGTTTGCCCAAAAATGGTACAAAAGTAAATACAAACAGAAAGAGTAACAATATTGATAGCTATATACCTTTTGCAGTGTACTTTGAAGGTTTCATAATTCAAATTCTAATTTTTCATTTCATTATTTTATCATGTTTTACCGTAAAACATATTTTGTTGTGGTTATCTGTTAGTTGATTCCTTCAGAGACAGCTGATGTGCAGCTTAACTTGAATCACCCCACGTTGCTGTAAAGGCCTCATTATTCCTCCTATGTTTTACACTTCCTATTTTCACCAGTCAATATCTTCATATTTATTGGAAATTATTCATGATTTTCCGCCATTCATTTAAGCCAGGAGATTTAACATTTAACTCTTTTTTGTTCAAATTCATTTCAATTGCACCATATTACTTGTATGGCTCTTTAATATTACCTGGTTCTTCAAATTCAAATTACACGAAAAGAATATCATTTATACGTATAGAAAGAAACAAATGAAAAAGAAGGCAAAAAATAGTATTAATGTTCATTTTATAGGAAGAGTAAGTGGTTTGAAATTGAGAGATGAATTCACAATCGTTACCCATCTCTGGCAATCATCCCACATGGTTGTTGTTAGTTCAAGGATCGTTGTTTGTCTGTGGAGATGGAGTCCATACACTTTAAAGTCGAGAACGATGAAAAGAACCCTATCGTTCCGGATGTTTACTCAATACTGAGGAGGCCCGCGGAAATAAAACAAAATGGGCATTGTTTTGTTCTTTCTGCTAATGTTTCTTTCTGCAGCATTCATTGTTTTTATTTATTTAATCCATTATAGCTCAGTTAGAATTTCCGCAATGTTTGAAGATATAAAATCCATAAATACTAATTTAAATTATTTTTGAAAATGTAATCATCATGAATGTATGATATATCTGCCCGAAATCTGTGCATTCCTAAAACAACATTATAAAATTTATTCTGTCTTTATCTCTTCTAAACTATTATTGTAACAGTTTCCCCAAAGGCTATCAAGGCTTGCGCCATAGACAGGTGTTTCATCATCAGGAAGGTAGAAGAATATGGAGGGTGATATTTGGTTGGACGTAGATGCTGCAAAACTCCGGAAATATATGACTCATTGCTATTTTTACCTGGTTAAATCATTCAAAGTGTCTCAGGAATCAATTCTGGTGTTATTCCTCTTGGTAATTATTTTAAACAGTTCATTATGATAACATGCCTGACAAAGTACACGGGACAGTGCCCAGAACCAGACGGGTCAGATGAGGTTTGTACCGACTGTACCCCTCAAACTTCCACACCACCAGCGGCAGGGGTATGCAGCCAGTTAACATGAAACGGAGGAGCCCAGCCAGAGCAGAATCTAATCTAGGTGGTCGGGTTTTGAACACTGGAAAGTATTACGTCACGAGATCGACATCCTTCCCTCAGACTTACCAGGCTGAATTGTTTTTTGAAGGAATTCTCTTTAGTACGCGGGATTAATGCCTTATTGGTGTCATGAAAGAAGATAGATGGTGAAAATCTCTGGGTCATTTATTTGTTTATTGAAAAGACTATTCCATTTCCATTCAAAAAAAGATTTATTGTTAGTATTAGCAGCTTAGCAGCCTCTTTTAGGCATTCTCTCAGTACTGAATGGTAAAATTTGATTTCAAAATTCTTTTGTAAACTTACAAATTTAGAACTACAGACAAAATCAATATCAACTGACATAGTGCAGCAGAATACAGACCGCTGAAAAGAATATAGCATGAACAGTCAAGTATTTACCAGTGATTCTATCTTTTTTTTAAGCCATTAATGCCTCTACTTTTCCATTCAATTAATAACCTCCTTTTCCATTGTCTTTGCCTTCTTCCTTACACTTGCCTATATCTATTTAGGTGAATGAAATAATATCAAAGGCATCTTTGTACCATGTGTTATATAAAATATTTTTTTTTTTTTTTATGACTTCAAAATTTAATCCATTCCACTTAAAACGTTTGTGGTTTGTGCGCGAAAGAAAGTTGCCGGTTGTTCTACCATCATAAATCTCTCAAAAAAATTACAAATAAACAGTCTAGTTTCAATGCCATTCCATCTAAGGGGTTGCACCTACTGCTCCGTCTCATATCGTCGTATATTTTTGGCTTTTGCTTGGAGGTCACCTGTCTGTCTATTTTATCAATCGACATTCATAGTAATCCAAATACTACCTAGATAATACCTAAAGATAAATCATTTGGTCTCAATATTTTATATTTTTGGATTTATTTTTTTACGACAAAAGCGTCTGTCTGGGTTAATCAGCCCCATATTTTCGTTTTTGTCAAAACTTTTCCTTGCGCAATCAGTTCCTATATTTCGTCGAAAAAGGAACACAGTACGAATCTTGCCAGCCAATGGTGCTTTATTAGAGTAAAATATTTACAAGTAAATATGAGATCAGGAAAGTGCCAGTATTTAATTGATTCGTTCGACGTTAAAAAGCCTGTTTATTATATAATGAGCAGGAATATTTGTCTTTTCACATAACGTAAGTGTGGCATCTTCAATTACCAAGGTGATAATAATAAATATATTTGTTTTTGTCAGAGTTATTCTTTGGCGTCTGTATATCAGACTGTTTGGAGGCGGATTCGTGTCAATATAAAACTATTTCCATTCAATCAATGAACCTTACCCACTAAAATCTTCAAGAGAAATGGTAGGTATATTTAGATAAATCAACCATTTATTTTTTTCATTGCCAGTTCTCTTTCCAGTGCATTGTGCAGGTGAATCTGTCAAAGCCTCAAAGATTCGACCTTCACACGTTCTTCACGCAAATACTAGTCAACATGAAGCGTACAATTCAGTTTCTTACCGAGACATTTTGCGCCTGTTTCGTCATCAATGGATCTTGAATGGCAGCATTGGACCCTCTTCCTTTCTTCATGCTATTTTTGTTCAGTTTACATCCTATTTTACATCTTTTCTTCTAATCAAACGTTGCTTCAGTTAGAACTTTTAAAGGAAAAGAATATTATTGTTCTTCGATATTGGTCTCAAAGAAAAGGGTTGAGACAGTCTCAATTTGAATTACGAGATTAGATTCTCTTGCTCATGTACTGCAAATATCTGGATCTTCCCGTGATCATCTAACTACTAAAATACTAGAGCTAACAGCTACCATCATGGACAAAATATCGATCCTTATCAACCAATATAAAATAATAACAAAAAACATCTTTCATTAAATTCCAATCTGTTATATTTTACTTCTCGTGCCATACCCAAGAAGCCTTGACCTCATTTGAATTTTACTTTATTTATGAAAGTTAATTCGTTTAAGGCACCGACAATTTGAGTTCTTATTATCTAGTTCGTGTATATGTTATTCATTTTTGCTATCTAATGGGTTAAGCACTCATGCCATATCCAAAATATTTGAACGGTGTGGTGAAAAGGGTAGGTATGCAGTTTCATTGCTTAATGACTCGATCAAATATTAAGATAGTTCACAACCAATTTTGACGGGACATTGCAGTTCAATTTGCTTTCTTTAGAAACCGGTACATGAGCGTTTTGTTATTAAAGTGTTCATTTCAAAAGTCAAATATATTGGATATTCATCAGATTCAAATTATTTTATTCAATTCAGATTAAATTTTTTTTTTATTCAATGTCAAAGACATTGGTACTGCTTGTTAAAACCATTTTTCGCAGGTAGAGTGAC
This sequence comes from Araneus ventricosus, assembly GCA_013235015.1. Lineage (NCBI taxonomy): Eukaryota > Metazoa > Arthropoda > Arachnida > Araneae > Araneidae > Araneus > Araneus ventricosus. The sequence continues at coordinate 3,943 of BGPR01052226.1, forward strand.
ATTTATTTTGCCAATGAAATCAGAATAAAACATTTTCATAGAGACTTTCTGAAGAGCTATGAAATATATTACTTTCTTGTACAAATGTTTGCATGAACGTGGTTGCTGGATCTCAATGCTCAATTGGTGTTTCCCTTTCTTCTCCCATTTTATATTAGCTCTTTTATAACAATATATTTTACTTAAATATCGCTATCTAAAACAAGTTGTATTTTCTGGAAGAAATGAGCATTTCAAATTAACAAAAAACCTAAAAAATCATTGAACTACAATTTTTCAAATGAGGCACCTCTAAAAATTGACTTTTCGAATGGGTAACATGTCTAATGTTCTGGCGGTGATTCTGGTCCGTAAATTCGCAAATCCCAAGGCCGTTTGAGCCATTTCATCCGTGTCCCATTAAAATGGAGAAGAAAATGTAAAGCATGGTAGGAGATTTCCACGCTGAGAACATTAATTCAAGTGTTGAAAACTGAAGTTTCGTGATGTTCAAGAAAAACTAAAAAGAAATAAGAAAACATGAATCACGGCTACGGTGTTGCTTCGATGATTACAGTTTTCTCATGCCAGCGGGCAGCATTTAGGGCATTTATGAAAAGAAACTTTTTGGATATCTGTTAAAAACCTTAGTTCCAACTTTGTTTTTCCTTATTTTGATAAATCTTGTTTATTACACCTGGCAATTATTGAAGTAATATCCCAAGACCGTGCTTTTAACTTCATTTCTGCATTTTCTCCCACATTATTCCAAACCAGAGCAGACATCAGTCGAGAACTGAAGTCCAAGGCTGGATAACCCAGACATCTTTTAAAATTTTCTGAAGATTTTTACAAATAAGTGAATCGAAACAGTAAAACCATGTTATTCTCAACTTCTTCCTTTTTGCGGTTGGTAACTTTTTTAGAACACTCAGATCAGGTTTGGCGCACTACTTAAATACATGGCCTTAACTCTTTATTTCCCGTGCAAACTGGCTGCAGTAATAGGTAGAGTTTGATGGATGAATAATATACAATTTAAGATTAGAAATTTAGCCACTATCTCTTCTTTAACTGGTTTCCCAACACCTCAATCTAGAAGATCCGTGGCTTCAACAGCTTTGTATACATGAACTTGATATCAAGAGGTTTAAAAGAAACGTTGATTTTGACAATTACAGCACCTTAATCCAGGCGAGAAACGAAAATCGTTAATACAAGGGAATAAACCTGGCGTGAGAATCATTTATTTCTTTCCTTGCTCCTAAATTCAGAATAAATATATTTGAGGTATCAAATATACTAGATGTATATATTTGTTATCAAAATATTTGAATATATATTAGTATTTTACAGTACAGACAATCTCTTTCAGAATCAGACAGAGATCAGCCTCCAGTGGTTTGGTTCCAGAGATTATATATGTTGGGGTCAGCATCTCTCCCCTCATAATCTGTACTATTAAACACTCTTAATCAATTCTATATCATTTGCTTATTTGCCGTCAATTTACATACTGGAGTAAAAAACATAAAATTTGTTAATTATATGTTGCGATATAGCTTTGATTAGCTTTTTGATATTTGAAGGCAAACCACAAATATAGTGCATTCTGTTCCTGATAAATAAACAGATACTTCTTAAATGCATGTAATAATCTCGCTAATTTGAATTTAAATTCTAATATTATAAGCTACGTCCATGTTCCAAATCATTTTTCTTAAACAATTTCGTTCTTACATCTGGAGGTATATTAAATTCTTGTTTGGCACCTTGTTAACAGGATATTTAAACGTCTTTATTTAAAATGGCTTTGCGTCGTCCACGGCTTTTCTTAATCGACTTGTGCCTTAAACACAAACACTTGCATTGTCTCAAACGCTATTATTCCCTTCACTTTTGATTATGCCTTATGTCTGATGCAAGGAAAAGCGGGGCTTCTGTTCTCTTTGACAGCTAGCGCAGTACGCATTACATTCCAGTCTCTCAGTAATAAGTAAGGCTGCAGAATTCATCGACTATTTAATCGTTAACGACTAAAATAACGTTACATTTCCATTGCATATATATTCAACAATTTTCGATGGTTGTAGTATGTAATATCTTGCAATTCAAGAAAATGTCTTTCTTTTGCTGAAGAAAAGGACAATTAATACATTTTGAATGAGCTTTTAACTTTCTTCAAACATTTTCATTTTCTTTATTTTCAGCTGTTTTTGTAATTCTTGCTTTTGAGTTTGGAATGTAGTCAGTACGATAGCGATCGCATCAGGCATCGCACAAATTCAATTTTAGGCTCCCTAATTTTTATAGACCATTTATTTTGAGGAATGTAGAATTCAACAAAGAACTTTTATTCATGAGATCTGCGGGTATCAATGAATCGTGATATCAATTTGAGACAACCCTCAGATAACAACAACTTAAAAGCCAGAACAACACATTCTATTCAATTATCATGTTTTGGTCTGCAAAACTAAAATTGATATTGATGTGCCTCGTTTACAAAATTATAGATCTATGGTATCTCAAATGTTGCATTTACCTCTGACAGATAGTGACATACAAACAGAGGAATATCTTATTAGATAACCGAAATTTCTTCAGAGTTAGTTGACATAAACAAGAGCGGCAATCCCACTTCAAGTAATTAGTTTAGATTGAACGAGTAATCTCATTAATAGAGCATAGCTTCTTTTTTATGCATAATTATATAGTTAATATTTGTTTTTTACCGACACCAGTGCAGGGATATTTAATTTTCGGTTGGTTTGGAGACTTGCTTTTCGTTGTTAACGACCCCGGAAAGAGTGATCTCCCAATAACTCAGGAAGTGAATAATTCCATTCAATTCTACATTACTATCACAAAATGGGTTATGAGAAATTTCTACTCTGCTGGCGGCATTTAAACCAAGTTTTTAACCTAATTACCCTAAAACAATAAAGACGTGCGGCCTGGAACAAGAAATCGTAACTGATGGCTGCTTATGAATTTTTCACTTTCTGGTGGCAAAAATTATTCAAGAAAAAAGAAGCACAGCTATTTCAGGCATCTGACACATTTCAATTCAGGCTTTTTTATCTAGTAGGACAATGTCTTTCCACAGTTTTATCCACTTCCTTTAAAAGCCGAATGGATTCCTTTGAACAATGTATTTTATAGTTACCTTTTGAAATAACACGTTTGATTTTACTAAAGAAAAGAACGATTTTACGGATATTTACTGCTAAATTCCTTTCAAGATGATTATTTTTTCCAGATAAAAGCGGTGTAGTTTCGATACTTTTTTCATCGTAACATAAAAGAATCACCCAGTAAAATGGTTTGACACTATTTAAATCTTTGATTTGTCCGAGGCAGCCTTTTGTGGCTGGCATGCTGGGAAGGGGCATGGGTTGCTGAGTCATCGGATCCCAGAACCTCGGTTCGTTCGAAATCATCTTCTGTAGTGACTCTGAATCAAGCACTTATAATGAGTCTAATTAATTTTCAGTAGGGTGGCATGTTCTTGAATCTTTAGGGTATTAAGTGAACTTTTCAGACTTCTTCTCGAGCTTGGCAGTTCTTATCTTCAGAAAGTTGGATGGGGAGTGGCAGCAAAGGACACTCATTCAAAATACCCAAGAATTAGAGCATGAAATAATATAAAATAAAAATACAACAGTTTGTTTGCGGATAATATTATGGTATTATCAGGACTGGCCTCATCTATAGAAGGTCAATACCACCCATAGCTAATTTAGTTATAATATTTTCATTGCAGCTAGAATGCATGACACATGCCACGCTCCCAGCATCTATTAGACTATGGCTTTAATTGACATTCTGTTATTTTTTCGTTCTTATCTCGGCTGTGCAGTTTCTCCCACTTTTTGCTTTTTTTCCAACAATTGGCTTTAGAAAGGTTGACACCAAATTCAATTTAATGGGGGCTGTCAGTTCTAGATGGGTGGCATTTGACTATTTCAAATTCCAAATCTGGTTGTCTTTTTCAGTAATAGTTTACTATTGTCCATTATACTCTGTAATTCTCTCGCTGATTATTATTTGTTCAAGGCCTTTATTAACATATTTAATTCAGTGTGAACAATGATTTCTCATACTGAAATGTTATTTGAGGTTTCAGTGACTTGCAAGAGCTCTTTAAACTTCCTACCATATATATATATATCTCTCCTATATACTATATAAGGAAAACTTGAAATATGCTATGAATAGTTACTGTAAAAATCCCCAAAACATGTGATATTCAAAATCAAATTCATTCTTTTACATACGACACTAACAAATGGATGAGAAAGGTAAGTTTGGATCTTCAGAAACTATTTTTAGCTTAACGAGCAAATCGGCATTTACCAGGAATTCATCACGTGAAAGGGCATTCTAAGCCCATTCAGTGGTAATCATAAATTCAAAGAGATTCCTCATTTTTGCTGATTGAAAGAAGGCGGTTCTTGGAATAGTGATAAGAGATTCGCGTTCTTTTGGATTAAAGTAGAAGTACTTTTCCATTTTTAAAATCATTCAGTTCAAAGTTTTTTCTTTAGGGCGCAAGAAAAATATAATTTCATTGCTCTCGTATTTGTATGATATTCCAAGAACTTTATGTGGCATAAAATAGTCTCGTTTTCATTCACTACCCCGATTAAAACCAAGCTCTCTTTATTCAACAAAGTTAAATCAGCAGATTCGCGGAAACTTTGCAGTTTAACTTTAACCGCCTCATAAAGAATCCATTGACTATTGGCATCTCTTTCTTCGAGATCAGAATTGTTTCATCTGTTAGCATCCTACCGTCCCATGAGTTGCTGGATTAATCCGAGGAATTCTTCCAGGTTTTTGAAGGTTGAAATCTGGTTTTCAACTTCCGTATGAAGGCATACGGTCATATAGTTTACTCCGATGTCCTTTACTGGCGGGACTTTTTTTTTTAAAATATGTCTCAGGATAAAGCCCGATAACAAACATCTATTGCTAATAATATGCCAAGACGACAATAAACTGATTCTATGAATCTCAACGACTTCCATCTCTCTCTCTCTCTCTCTCTCTCTGTATATATATATATATATATATATATATAATTTCTATTTTGTATAGTGCAAGCTTTACTTCTTTTAGACATTTAGTTTTGAAGGGTTTTTGCAATATTTTACTGGTTTAACTATAAATTTTTTTAATTGATTATATTTAAGTATAGCATTTTAAGTTTAAGATTTTTATCATTGATTATTTGGTTATTTTATTACTAATAATAATATAATATAGTGGCTCCCACAATTGAGTATACACCACTCATATTCTTCATTAAACGTCTAAAATAGCAACTTAAAATAGTCATTTAATATTTATACTCACAGGAATGTTAAAATGCTCATTATAGAATTTATTAAGAAAGAAAACAAAAATGAGGAAATGATAACTTAATTGGCTAAATTTTTATGTTGAAGTTCCAAATTTGAGAGTCACAAAATTGAGTATACATTTCGTAAAAATTTCAATTTGGCCACCAGTACTTTTCTTCAAATGAATCAGTGCAATAAATTTGATGCTGCAATTCACCAGGAATTGATATCCATGAGAGAAATAAGTTTAAATTCTCAAAATTAGCTCTAGAACTGAAACAAGTGTTGATACTCCGAAACTTGCAATTCGAATGTCTGAATAAAGCAAATCTCGATGTAAATTTGCAAAGAATGCTTCGGGTAGTCATGGTATACAAAAAATCTTCCAAAAGTATAAAAAGTCAGAACTAATAACAAATAAGCCTGGTAGAGCAGGAAAAGGAATTCTCAGTTCGACTAAGAGAAACATTTTTAGACAAATACGAAAAAAATCTAAATCGATTGCTGTAGAAATTGTTACATCGACGTCTACAGCAGTAGAAAGGAGTGTTTCAAAAGAAACATGTAGAAGGGTGCTCAGGAATTGTAGCTATAAAAAACCGTTTCATTTCCAAAGTCAATAGAGATAAAAGAATTGCTTTTGTCAAAATGCATATTTCGAAGACTGAAGATTTTTGGAATAAAGTCATATTCAGAGACAAACGTAAATTTAATATTTTTGGAAGTAATGGTCGAATCTATGCTTGGTTAAAGCCTGTTTCTAAATTACTTGACCCAAACACCATTCCTACAGTCCTTGTATTGGGTTCTATGTCAGCAAATGAAGTGGGGATTTCGGTTTTTCTCGATGGCATAATGGATAAAATGAAATTTTTGGATATACTGAATAAAAATTTAAAACAAAGTGCACAGAAACTGAAGGAAGGAAGGATGAAGGTGTGTTCTCCGGCGTATGCTCCAGAAAGGGGTTCTTAGCTTGTGCCTGGTTACCAAAATTCAAATCTCGAATACCACACAACACAGAAACTGAGTTTATAATCAGATTCTATTTTTCAACAAGACAACCACCTCAAACATACAGCCGAAATTGTGAAGTCACGGTTATTTTACAAGAATAAAATGCGATTGTATACTCCATCTCAGTCCTCAGACCTCAATGTTATTGAAAATTTGCGATCTAAATTCGAAATATCTGCTCAGAAACATAACATTAGGAATAAATAACACTTAAAAACTGTGCTACAAGAAGAATGAGTAAAAATAACCCTTCAGGCGACAGAAACTCTTGTTAACTCAATCCCATGCCGTTTAGAAGCTGTTTTAAAAGCAAGTGGATACGCAACAAAATATTAGTTCATGTAATTTTTCTTTTTATTAA
>BGPR01052227.1:0-10647 GCA_013235015.1 Araneus ventricosus
AGTCGATATACAAAGAATTCGGGAAATATATTGAAACGCATTTAGTAGTAAGGAAGTGAAAAAGTCTGAAGAGTGAAGTCGATCTTATTGAATTAGGAAGAAAATAATCAGATAAACGTAATTAAAAACTTTTTAATTTGAGAACTGAGAAAAATATAATACTCTTTTATGTCGGCAAATTTTATCAGGCTTTTCTATAAACTTTTCCATAATATTTAAAAAATGCAATATGCTGAAGTAAAAGTCATTTTAGATATTTTGGTAAATGAAATCTGTCATTTTCGCCTTAATTATTAAGTTAAAATGACATTTAGGAAATCAAATTGTATTTTAACTTAGTAAAAAATGAGAAAACATATTTCTTATTTCTTGGCTCGTATTCAATAAATACAAGAAAAATTGAAATTTAATACTCCTTTCCTTTCGATTTTTGTGCTAATCTTACACACTCTATAATTAAAACAAAAACAAAATCATAACAGTATACAGCTTCACATTCAAACGAAAAGTAATTTACAGATTTTTCCCTTCATTTTTCTATTGTGTACTTAAAAATATGCCTTATGCAAACATTTTATTTATTGTTGGTCTACGGAGCATATTCCTGTAAATACTCATATCAACTTAGAATATGACAGAAACTTTGCTAAAACAAAATTTTTTATTTTTAATAGATGTTTAAAAGCCATAAAAATTATTTTTTACACCATTTTATTTTATTTTTTTGGTATTTGGCATGTGTATTTTATTAAAATTCGAGTTATTTTTCTAATTTACTTTGAGATGCCTCAAGGCGAATTATATTATTCATTGTCAAAAGGAGAAAAACTAATTTTCTTCGATATATTGCCCACATGATTCTATTTATCTTTAAAGTAATATTAAATTTCTTTCCAGGATCAATTTTTACATGATTGGATTATTTCGAACAGAAAGATGAGTTACATTCGGACGAAGTTAACATCCCACTAAAGAATTCAGGTTTTAATTCGCTTCTCTTTTATTTCATTTTTATGTTATTGCTTTAGACCAGCAATAAAATATATTTCTCAAATAAAGCAATCCAAAGAATGAATTTCAAGGAGCCTTTTATAGCTTATGAAAGAAACACCTTAACTTATAATCTAGAGCAATCACAGTGTTTAGTTCTCTTCCACAATTAGGAATGTATGATCCAAATAAGTGCCGAATAAGTGAAAATTTCGTATTTGTTAAATAAACTTAATTCCATCGTTTTATTTATAAAGAGGCTTAAAATTCTCCGATGAAATTCAATTTGTGTTGAGCACAAATCGGCATAATTAGGCAAGATTTCTGACACGCATTTTCTCTTCTGAGAATGATAGAATGTTTACGAAATATTTTTTCCATAAATATCGACTGCTGGATATACTACTACACGTTAAAAATTTAAGCACTTCTGAAATAAACAATCTTATTAAAATTTTTAACCTCAGAATACGTATATATGATATCAGAAGAATGTATTTCCTATAAGCAGAAATTAATTTTATCAGGCACATCTTTAGCTGCCACAGCTTTCTTTTAATGTTCTTTATTATAATGTTCTTATTTATGTCTTTTAGTGTTCTTTATTGTAAAAAATTTTGTATTAATAAAATATCTACTTGCCCTGTTCCAAATATAAAAATACTTATAACAATCGTCAAGAATTCTAAATCATTATACCACGTGATAAATTTCTTCAATTTAAGCATCTGAATCATTTAAAAAATACTATAAACTGATGGCAATAAAATATCATTTACAGTAATAAATAACATTGATAAGTTACTAATACATTTTTCAAAAGAATTTTTATAATTTTTTTATCCACAAAGTAACGAATTAACTTTTATATTTTTATAATTATCTTAATTACAATCCTATCCCAGTATAAATTTAACTAATTGGAAAGCAATATGATGCCTCCAAGAGCAATCATTTTTAATTAGACCGAAAGCTTGGCCAGAAGGTAAATTCTCTGATTTGTTCATAATTACTTATTAAGAATTAATATCATCTTTCTGAAACAGGAACAAGACTGTTCGTTACATCATAAACGAAAATAAATGATATATTTCGTAAATGTCAGATGAGATTTCAATTAAAATAATCCTTCAACAACTGTAATAAATGAATTTGTTTTATCAGTAGACTTAATAGAGTTTCGTATTATTGCTTTTGGAAAATCAAGAATATTGCATAACCCTATATCAGGTAGCTGAAAATTCCTCTACTTTTACAAAAAAGTAGAAATCTTCAGATCTAAAGGTCAGTTTTTCTTTATACAGTAAATGAGAGAATTTCGTTTATCATTCTCCTTTAATTAAATTAATTAAGTCACCGAAGACAAGGCGTTTGCGCTTGATTGTATTTAAACGTGGCTGTTTACTCAGTTTCAGGAGTCAGATAAATGAAGAATATATATATATATATTTAGAAAATAGATGGCGAAAAGTAACTAAATTAAAATTTTTTTGACGTAGACTTACGTCTCTCCATAGTGATCTAATTGTGTGCCGGGAAAGGAAAAAATTACGACGCTTTTCGAGCTAAAGCTAAACTTATTGCTCCGCAACCAAATAACCTAGAGAGTTGGTTTGAGATTCATTTAACAGAGGGAGGTAAACTTTGAAGATCGCAAAAAGAGTTTTAGAATTTAAAATTCCGGTTTGGTCACAGTCGAGCTGTAAAATTGGTGCAAATCTCGAAGAATTTTGATGACGTCACAGCAACAGATGCGCGCGCACGCAGACTAAGACAATCCATTCATCGATCGCTCGAAATATTACTCAAGAATTGTTGAAATACCACAAATTTCGTGGTAAAGTTAGACGTTTATAGCTCCTCTACCAAATAATTTAGAGAGTTCTTTTTAGTTTCATTTAACAGAGAAAGGTAAAATGTGAAGATTGCAAAAATAACTTTAGAATTTGTAATTACGGTTCAGTCACAGTCGAGTTGAAAAGTTGGTGAAAATCACGAAGAATTTTACATAGATAGAGTCCCACTAGACTAATAGTCACTATAGACTATGGAATTAATAGTCTTTAGTCACAGAAAATCACAGTAGAGTAAGGCCGAACGGAAGCCTGATACAAAAAAATAGTATTCTTATCTCTGAATAAATTCTAATTCAATAGGATATGTATTTCTTCTTGCTTAAACTTTTATGAGGATAAATATGATGTAATGACATAATTTAAATTCATCATTTTTGAAAAAAATGATTTTAATATTTTGAATAAGCATACAAAAACAGAAAGCAAATAAAGATGTCATTAATTATCAGATAGAAAAAGGTACAATTTACAGCACTAATGATTTTTTATTTAATAAAAGTAAACTTCAACAATCCTTTTTTGTTCTTATTTTTTATTTCAGTGTTTCGATGTTATATATTACTGATTTGAAAGCAATCCATCTTCTGTAATTAGTTTTCTGAGAACTTTTTGAACCAAAAATGTAATGAAAAACATTAAATTTCACTTAGAAAGTAATGGAAAATTTGGAACAAACTTTCTGCAGTAAAAATCGCAGATGGACTGATCGACTAAAATATTTTTGTTTCTTTGATGAAAGAATGTGTCTATGAAAGTGCTACAATTAAAAATTTATTAACGATATTAAATAATTTATTGATTTAAAAAAGTTACTTTTTAACCTTCTAGCGGGCGCGCGTATACAAGAGATACTTGCATTGTGCATCTTATTACATATTTATATCGTTCTTTTATAAATTTAAATGCAATTTTTATTTATAACATCTTTGTTTACTATCAATTTAATAAATACAGATAACATAAATAAAAGTTGCATTTATTTTTGTAAAATAATACGATATATATATATGTAATACGATGCACGATATGTCGTAAAATTTGCGTAGGCGCGCCCGCTGGAGGGTTAAAAATTCCTGGGTTATCACATTTGTTCAGGGAATAACCATCGTTAATGAGGATATCCCCTTTTTGGAATAATATTTCCACAATTATTTAGATCTGTTAAGAGATATCACGAAATGTGCTTTAGAAATCACCCGTTTGCTTACAAACGGACACTATTGGTCTCCATGCAATATTTCGATCACAATCATGGTAAAGTTTTATAGCTACGAAAGTCCTCGTCTATTCCTGCTACTTACTTTCATCACTTTGGCCTTCATTGGAGACACGATCTTTGATTGGGAACTGTTAAGACGTCCATTACATGTTCATAATGGCCTTTCTCAATATAAGCATAAATTAAATATATCTCTCTTGCCGTTAATATGCAGATAATTAGCGATAATCATCTTTCATAGCATTTGAGACGTAATTCTCGTACAACAAACGTTTGGATAGGTGGGTTGCAAATTTTCGTTTCGTAAAAAGACCAAAAATATTTATAACTCTTCATTTAATGACAAATAAATATGAAATAAGCTGTGAAAATGAATTCTGATTCATGATAAAAAAATTATAAAACTTATCGCGAGTTTTGAAGATTAAGATTTATCTTAAAGTGCTGAAGATAATCATAGTATTGAAATCGGCAGGCTATGAAAAAGATATTAAAGGCAGTATGGCTTTCCGAAATTTTTTAAACTACATCAAGATAAGAAAATTTGCTCCTCTCGAGATATTATGTCTACTGTACTGTCACATTTCGAATAAAAGTCAAGAAATATCATAACAAGTTAAGCTTTTATTTACTATCGTATACTTGTATAATTTTATAGATTTCTAATATGTATTAAGAAGGTTAAAAAATGGGAAAATGTATGGGTTTTGATATAATCATTGGTGATATTTGAGTTTTCCCCTCATATCTGAAAAGATAAACAAAATTTATTACACTTTCAAAGGCAGGAATGAATATATTTCAAATGTTTAACAAAGCATTAACTTATTGCTTTGGTGTGGTGCAGAAGTTAGGAAAGTGGGCGTCAGATCAAGGGTCATCCTCGTCATCTGACCGTAATTTAAAATGACGAGGTTCGTCCCAAAATAGAGCCCTCGTGTTGCTTCAAAACGGGATGTTGATACAACTAAACCATTTTGAAAAACCATAAAAAGTACATTTAGCTGCTTTAATTAATTTCACATTAATCATGCAGAACTACAGGACTTACTGAAAATTATAGAGGTACCAATCTTTTCTATTATTAGGCTTATTAATAAATGTTTCTTCAAATGTTTAAGCAAATTGTACATGATTTGGAAAGAACGTATTATACTGATATACAGTGACTCTCAAAAATGTTCGTAACTTACGATTTTCAGTGAAATAGGACTCTATCCATTAATTAACATTTTGTATTTAAGAATAGGTATTTAATAATAAGATCTATCATCTATTCTTAACAAAATACATGAAATATTTTAAAAACATATTAAAACTTTATTTTTAAGAAATCAATAATCAAAAAGTAACAAAAACTTTATCTCACAAAAGTCTTCGTACGCTGAAATATTTTCGGATAAATTCATAATTTAAATTATCGTCTGATACCTAACTGATTTACCACTACTATGATGAAAAATAATCAATTTTCGAATGCTGATTGTTGTTTCTTTATGACTACGAGCCATTTTTAAATAATAAATAGAATATTACGGTGTAAGCAAGCAAAAATTAAAGCCAAACGATTTTTTAAATGCCACCACAATGCAAAAATAAAAATAAAGCGACAGACGATAATTTAAATTAGGAATTTATCCGAAAATATTTCAGTGCACGAAGACTTTTGTGAGATAAAGTTTTTGTTACTTTTTGATTATTGATTTCTTAAAAATAAAGTTTTACTATGTTTTTAAAATATTTCATGTAGTTATGTTATGAATAGATTATAGATCTTATTATTAAATACCTATTCTGAAATATTAATTTTAATTAATGGATAGAGCCCTATTTCATTGAAAATCGTATGTGTACGAACACATTTGGGAGCCACTGTATTTTTTGGAAATAATTACTAAAAATAAACAGTTGGGTAGTTTAATACTCAATTCGCATAAGTTTGAGTTCGCATTAGTTTGAATCATAAAGGCTGAGAAATGTCATCAGATTGTGAGTATTATTGTGTACTATCAAACTTCTACAGAGATTAATTATTTAACTTGTTAACGCACTACCTTTTATTCGAATAACTGGTTTGTTCTCAGTTCAACTCTCTATTTTCAAGCAGAACAAATCAGGTCGGTTTGACAGATTACAATCTCCAATGAATCTAATTTAAATCATTAAGTTCTTAGCAATTGAAATATTGGAACATTTGGTGTAAGTGGAATTCTTTAAACAGTAACGAAGGGGTTATATTATATTTCCTGAAATGGGGCTTTAATTATGGATTAATTGGTGATTAGAGTACCTATAATAGATTCAAACATTTCATTCATTCACCAAGAAAATCCTTCTCCTAGAATGCCTTGAAGGCAAGACCTATGACTGAGCCACGACATGCAAACGATATTTTGTAATTAAACAAAATGGCGAATTGTATCGAATTCTAACTTCGTTAGACCTAGAGTGCGTTTCAGATCTAAAATTTAATTATAGATAAACGTTACACTTTAATTTGATATATTATCGGAATTTAATTGAAACTGGAAACCATTTCTGTGATTAATGTAGCGTTCACGGTCTTCTCGAATCACTTTAAAAGCTGTTTATCAGTTAAAATTACAGTGAATAAGTTCTGAAATATGACACAACGAAGTGCCGAATCATAAATTTCGAAATGCTTTAAAGACCAATGACTGAGATTAATTACCCTATGTGATGAGAGTAATTTGAAATTGAATTATAAATCAGCAAGACATACTAACGGTGCTGCCTAAAATTAACGCACCTATTAATTTACGTTACTTGACACTTGTTCATGTGTATATATCAGGTTGAGTAAAAAGTTTTCCGCCAAAAAGTTTTAATTTTTATATGATAAATACATACGATAACTGCAAAGCTAATGAGGATAGTGATGTCCGTACAAATCTACAATTGTCTGCCAACGTTTAGGCAACTTTTCAATCCCTTCCGCGAAGAACTGTGGCGTGCGGGAGTCCAGAAAGAGATGGATCTCATTTATGACCTCCTCATTTCAATTGAAGATTGCGCCATAAAGACGAATCTGTAGATGTGAAAACAGATAGAAATCAGAAGGGTCATGTCTGGGCTGTATGGTGGATGTTGTATCAAATCCCACTCCAGCTTGTAGAGTGTCCAGACGGTCATCGTACTAACATGTGGCCGGGCGTTATCTTGATGAAAGAGAACCACCTTCCTTCTGAACTCGTTTCTTCGATTTTCGCGAATGACATTACGAACTTTGATTACCATGTTGCTGTATATTGCACTGTTGATAGTCTGTCAGATTTTCAAGTATTCTTTGTATATAATTCCGCGACAATCCCACCAGACACAGAGAAGCACCTTCTTGATAGTTAGGGCTCGTCTTGCAACCGATCCTGCTGATTCCCCAGGTGCTGACTCGTGATCCTTTACATCTTGTATTGTTGTAGTACACCCACTTTTCATCACAGGTCACAATTCTGTCCAGAATTTTCTCTTTCCTTTGATCTCTGAGCGGAGTCAAACAGGTCGCTTTTCTCCTGCGCTTTTCTTGAGCAGTCAATTCGTGAGGCACCCAGCGGTTGTAGTTAAACGTAACATTTATGAGTTTCAGAGCGTTAACTATTTTTTGTTTGGCAAACGTCAAGCTCTAACGCAATTGTTCGTGTTGAAATATTTCTGTCTTGATCAATGATTTGCTTTAACTGCTTACAATCAACTTCAATAGGGCGGCCAGAACGTGGTTCATCTTCAATGTCGAAATGTCCGGCCTTAAACTTCCGAAACCAAACGTTGATTGTATCATAAGAAAAATTATTGATGCCTAAACTTTCACACATTTTTTGGTGGCATTCAGTCACACTGAGTGTGTTACGGAACTCTTAGTACATAATCGTTCTGATCTGTTGACGTGATAGCTCCATTTTAAATCCTTTTTTGACGCACAAGTTAATACATTTTCAACAAACAAATTACACAGTCGTGTAGATCCAATTTTCAGCTTTTGAAGGCAAAACTCCGTTTATGGAAAGGCTAACAACCACAAAAATGACAGCTTTTGGAGCAGAGGTATCTCCCCTTGGCGGGAAACTTTCTACTCAACCTGATATTATTTCTTTTATTAGTTCTAGAATGTCTTCTCCATAGAACTATTTTCTGAAACAGAATTTTAGTCATCTGTTTGGAAAAATGCCAAACATTTTATTTATTCAAGAAATATATTTTTTATTATTGTTCAAATATATGTATATACAAGGTATTTTTATACTGTGAGTTTAAAAAAAATGGGAGGAGGAATATTTCTAAAATACTGGTGGAAATCATGTTAAAAAGGGATGTTCGGGTACGCCATCTTCACGTGGAAGATGCCGCTGAAGATTTATAATTCTGCGAGAACATTCGTTTAAATTTTTGATCTGGCATTTTAGAGGATCGTTTAATAAGAAAAATGTCACAGCTGAACTCCAGAATGTTTTGAATTGTCACATATCTTTGAATATACAACAGGCCTAGGAATCTATGAGTTGTTAAATGTGATTCCAACACGACGAAGACTTCACCAGATTAAATTATTACATTTTTTCCACATGAGTCTGGTACACAACTAATGGCCCTTTAGATTTACTCCCCTGATCCCGTGGGCAGTCGAAATGGACGAGAGATTTTGTATCCAATTTCGACAAAGGATTTCTCCCTCTCTAAAATTCCTTCTACAATTTCTTTGTCACTTATTTGATCTGAAACAAAAATGTACTTAGTTTTGAATGTTACAAGTCATATTGAGACGATGATACCGATTTATAAGTTTGAAACATCCGTTATTATATCTTGTGATTATTCTTGAAATTATGAAACGCATCATTATTCAACTGAAAATTCGATAATGCCCAACTTAAGATATTATTGCACCATCTTTCCTTTTACTCCTTTAACCCTTTGAACGGCAAAAATATTTCAGCTGAATGCTTTGAAAACGGCCTCTCTGTAGCTAAATGGTGAACACAAATATTTCGGAGCCGGTTATCGGGTGACAAACAGAGAGCAACTCTTTACGTCGGAGCCGGTTTAAGAGTAATAATCGAAGAACGACTTTCTGCGACGGAACCGGTTTTAGAATAGTCATCAGAGAGCGACTTTCTACGTTCCAGCCGGTCGAAGGGTTAAAAATGCGCTAGTTTTCCCACTCTTCATTTTTCTTGAACGCTGAATTCACAAAATTTTTGTGAAAGAAATGAGTGTATGAAACGGAAACAATATTGATTGATTACTTCACATAAGAGGATTATTGCACTATTATGATAGCTATTGTCTTCATTAACGGTTTTTTCCCAGGAAACTTCACACCTTGTTTTCGCGCACTAAATTGAAATCTCTATCCTATTAAACTTCTTAATTCTTAAGAAACTTTATTGACATTTTATACATCTGTAGCTTATTTATTATAAGACTATTGTTAACTTCATATGGCAGAACTAAGAGTTGTAGAATGAAAAACAGTGTTCTCGCTCATGTTTCTCGTTCATTTCCACAAATTGTCATGTTTCACGTTCAATTTCTTAATATATAATATTGATTTGTCATTTCATGCATGTATAAAAAAAAGGAATAGCAATAATGCATTTTATTTGCTGAAAAGCAGTATTATTTGCGATCAAAAATCAATTTTCAGCGGTTGAAATCTCAGTGAAAAGTTCACCTGACAGAAAATGCGTCTTTTATTTTATGAAATATAACAATTGGAGTTAAAATTATGAATAAGAAGTTTTGCTATTTTATCCGAAAGGCGAAAAAAAGAAATTTGGGGTCTGATTCACACGTAGAAGCAAATAATGCAGAAAATAAAAGAGAAAAAGATAAAGTTTTTCAGCTTCTGACGGCAAAAAAAAGCGGAAGGCACCAAAAGGTGATAAGTAATGAGACTGAAAATATATTGTTCTGAAAAAAAAAATCATTTATTACATACCACAGCGAGTTTTCAACTCGCGTGTGGTATGTAATAAAGTCTTTTTCTCCTGTCGTTGATATTAAAAGAAAATTCTTCTAAAAAAGTCTGACAATTTTTACCCCGAAAAGGGAGAAAGTTACATTTTCGAAGCGAGAAATATTACATCCGGGACTTGAGGGCGATGAAATGCTGACATCAATCAAATTCGAAGGAAATTCATATGAGACGCATTGTTTGAATATAAAAGAATTTATGAAAGCCAGAGAAAAATGCTAATAAAAATCATGCAAATGAATGTGAGTGTTCTTGGATGGAGGCGTTAGACAATAATCATTCCAGACGTGAGTGAGATATTGCTGTTAAATAAAGTTCTGTTTCAGTCTAGATGGTGCAAGATATTTCCCACTTTTGTTTTATGGAGGCAGATGCGTCGAAACATGAACAAACAATGCATAATTTCAAATTAAATTTCAATTTTGATATATATTTTATTCTCATTGCATATGTATAAATTATTGTAGGTATGTTGAATAATTAATTTTTTAACAGGTTCGCGGATAGTAGAAAAGAAAGGTAGATCAAGAGATAATGTTTTTTTTAAATTTAAGGCTATATTGAATTGAATGTTTGAGAATGAGGCTGTTAAA
>BGPR01052228.1:0-10647 GCA_013235015.1 Araneus ventricosus
ATTGTTTCTTGTTTCTGTACTTATCGAAGAGATGGCAGCACAATCGGCAATGAAAAACGAAGTATTTCATATATTTATCATAACTTCAGTTTTTTTTTAATCCCCTAGATGGCGACACTAAAACGTATCGTATATATTTTGCTTCTCATTTACTAAAAGAGGCAATTCTCCATTTTTTTATCTTTGTTTTTCCAAAATGAGAAGGGAAACCTGTGTTTAAATTTACATAAAGACGTTTTAAGTTTTGCTTTTGCTTTATTTTTCATTTGATTTATAATTACATCATCTCGAAATAAACGAGCCTAAAATTATGTATGTTAACTTAAGATCTGCGATTTCTTCTTTCTCTTTCTAATATTTTTGATATATAAATTTTATAAAATAAGTTACTTTTGCTTAGACAATTCGTGTCAAATTTCAATAATTCTTGTTCCACATCCATTACCGAAAGTTCATTATGAAACACTTCAACTTATTTTTTAAATGATTCAAATTGGTAAAGACAAAAAAGGTTTTTGGCCCACCCCGCTTCACAGAATGCTGATAACAATATTAAACTTTCAGAAATGGTAATGTTTAATGTGCATAATATTTACAGGAATTTTCTTAATCTCAGCACAAATAATTGGGAAGATATAATGGCTTTCTTAAAAAATCCCAAATTTTCCCGCTTGTTTTTTGCTTATAACATGATAGTAAACCTTTATATTTCCCAAATATATGTACGGAGATTAAGAAAATTCCTGTAAATAATATGCACATTGAACTTTACCATTTCTGAATTTTTCATCTTGTTATCAGCATTCTGTGAAGCGGGGTGGGCCAAAAATTTTTTCATCTTCATCAGTTTTTAGACGGTCCCTAAATTGTTCTCAGGACCGAATCTTCAATGTAAAATATGAGTTATAATCTTTTCTTCACATGATCGAAGTTTAAAGGTAGTCTGTTAAATCTTTCCGGAGAAATTCTAAAAAAGATGAAAATCCGAAAGTGTCCGGATACTTTTGGGCTTACAGTGTGTATATATATATATTATTCATCTATTACTGGCTATATTTCTAAATACGAGGGAAGCTTGGAGAGCTTGATTTACATATTTCACAAAATTTTTGATGAAATAAAATATGAAAGGAAAATCAATTAGGATATTGCTGTGTTGCTGATTTAGAAGAGAGCCTTTAGTACAATTGGAGGAAAAAGTTGTAACAGAAAATCTCATGCATTGCCAGAGTGCTTAAGGAATTTTAAAAAAAGCATCAAAAACAGGACTTTCTGAAGCAATTGGCACTGTGATGTATTTCAGCATAATATGAAGAAATGTAGAGCCTTCTTTATCAAAAATAATACATTTATTGGACGTCTACTGCAGCACAAAACTGTAAAACAAACACATACACTTACATCACAAACGTTACATCACTCACTGACATCGAATTCCATGTTCAATTCATTATTCTTTTCCGTAGCTAGGCAACGTTAGCAAAAGACAATACATCGTTAATGTCAAACGATCATCATTAATGTCAAACGATATTTGTAATTAATTTCTTTTTCAGCCAATTTCAATTAATTTTTTTTATGACCAAACGATTTTTTTAATCTAATTAATTTCTTTTCTAAAAAGATTCAGAGATTTGTACTTAACAATTTGAAACACAAAAAATAACTGTTATGTGCGACGTAAATACAAAAATCAGTCCAACAGTTAGATTTCGCTCTTCAAGAAGAAGGCATTCGTGAAATTATTCGAAAGGTCCAATCCTTCTCTTTCCCGCTCGCTCCTAACCCGATGAATTTCCACTTAAGAGAAGAAATAGAGCTCTTCCGTTTAAGGTATGTCTCTTTGACACCAGGGTGCGCTCTCTGATGTTTTAAAAATGACCCGGAGGCTTTGGTGGCTTCTTTATTTTACGGCCATTCTTTTCTTACTGTTCATTAGCAGTTTATCCCTTTACTTATAATTACGTTAGAGAGAGCTGAATTTCGTGAAGGAAACTGTTTGTATTTGGTCAAATTGAAGAACGTACTTATTCACAAATTTAGTTGATAATATTTTTCCGTATCGCAACGAAATTGTCTTGCGGGTGGACGTGAATGCAGTCCAAAAAGCAGGATTTTAAAAAATAAAGCTCTTTATTTTACAAATATTCTAAGAGAAGAAACGTAGCACAAGTACTAAAACAGCACTCGTAAAAATTCACAACAGAGATTACCAATAAATCTCAACACAGCGCTCAAAGGCTTCTTATCAGTTCTCCAGCTTGCTTGCTGATAAAATTCCAACTAACTCCTCTTGGCTTGAGAGTTTGCTTTTATACTTTTCCAACAGGAAGTGACTTTAGTACGTAGGAAGTGACGTAATCACCAGAAAGTTCATGAAGCCGGTAGAAATAAGTTGAATGTTCGAGGGCCTTCTAGAAAATTCCTTTAGTCGCCAAAGTCACCAACTTTGCCGCCAACTCGCCATTTTATTGCCAAGTCGCCAGGTTTGTCGCCAAGATTAGCAACTCAGGGATTTATAGGTTTGTAACAGTATTTTGCATTAACTGAAATATTATCTGAAAAATACCCTTAAGTATAGAGGTCGGCACCAAAGAAGATAGAAGATTTGATACTAAAGATATATTTTTCTTAAATGAATTACGTACAATCGAAGTAATTTGTTTTAATAGCTTTTATTTTTCCTAGTATATGCACAATTAAGGCTACATGTTTAATAATGCAATAATGCTAAACATTTTATATATATTAATCATTCATTCATTAGAAAAGAAATGAGAGCATTTTGAAGTAATGTGCAGTACCATGGTAATATTTCTTTAGTTGGAATTTTAAAACAAAATGGTTAAATAAAAGCTTAATAAAACAGTCTTAAAAATATTATTTAATTAATATACAGAAAAAAAGATTTTTCTTATTTCAATTATTTTCTATTACTTAGTCTATGATTTATGACTCATAAATATTACAAAATGTTTAAATATTTTTTCAAATTCTCTAAGGAATCTAAAGTTAATAAAATAAAATAACTAACTGATATTCAAACTCTGAAAACTTTAAAATAATTTATTTTCATCAAAAATACCCTACTGTGAAAAATCTCTCTGCCCGCAACGAAGTTTTATACCTTCTCAGTAACTAAGCATGCGGCTCCAAATCTAGCCATTCATTTAGCACGTCACATCCCATATAAAAAATAACTATTTCACAAATTTAAAAATATTTTAAATTTAATAGAAGAAAGCTTTTATTAAAAATACAAAGCAGTAAAATATAATTTACAGAAACATTCTTCTATATTTCTTACACAGGAAAAGGAAGAGAACATTCGATTAGTAGAAAAACATCTATTAAAAATACTTTTAAGTGAATTACCGTAAGACGGGGTTACTTTGCAACGATTTTCATGACTTACGACAGATTTTTGAGATTATTTACATGCATTTCTCTAAAAGAAAGGCTTTTCTAATTTTTTTCTCATTGAGGGACTATTTGAGGAATGTTTCGCAGCAAAATTTGGATCAAATGGCGATTTAATAACTAATTACAATTTTTCGAAATTCTGGTGCAAAGTTACCTCATGGGTGGGGATACTTTGCACTCGATATTTTTTTCCGTATATTTCACTAGCAAACTCACTGTGATGCAATTCTAATCAATTTATCCAATAACCAAAATAATCTTGAAATGCAGGGAAAAAAAATGTTTCCAATAAAATTACCCATTTACAACTTTTTAGTTCATTTTTGAAACAAAACATTTATAATAATTATATTTATAATAAAAATTGTTGAAAGTCGATGATAAGTATTCTCATAGATAACCTGAAAGGCATGTAAATAAGATTTCAGTACATTGAAATAAACAAAAAATATATCAAAATTTAACAGGAAAGGAAAGCAAAAATGTTGCTCGAACAACGGTTGACGAATTGTTTCAAGGGCCTTTGCCTTCACAATGGAAAAAATCAGGGTATTTCCTTGTTTATTTATATGAATTATCTTTCATTTTTATTAAACTATTCGCATGGGTAACAAGAAAAAAACGTTTGTGTCTCTTTATGATTACACTAAATTTGTGGAATGACGTAAAATCGACGTACTATATATATATGCACAAATGGTTTTGCCAAAAAAGAAATAAATTAAATTTTAAAAATCGGTTGGCAAGAATATATTTCAAAAGTTATTAAGATATAGAACGGCAAGGCCATATTTCGTCTTTAGCGGAAGGTGCCTATCAACAAGAAAGAAGAAAGGTTTTCAAAGAGGATCTCGATGTGAATGAATTGAATGTGTGTGATGTTGTACATAGCTGCGTAAAAAATTTTGTTTAAAAAGTGCATGTTCTTTGTGGAAACCCTGAATATATGTTTAGTTTTTGTAAAGAAGGCTCATCGTGCTTCTCCGAATACAGTACAATATTCTTACGAACATGTAATGTCGCGTTCCCACAATGTTAGTCTTATAGTTGGAAAGAGACGTTTATAGAGGTTCTTACTACCTATTGTGGAATGGAGGCCAACGACTTCCGACCTTGGCGACGAGCTTGGAAAACATTTTGGAGACTTGGCGCAAATTTTTCAAAATTACTGTTTATTTCAGAAACCTGCGCTTATCACTTTCAGATGATTTTTCTGTGCAGAGGATTGATGCTCATGGAATAAGAAGAATCCTTTTTATTAGTTGCGTTTTTCTTCGTATGTCGATATTCATTCTGTTTTTGAATCGCATCATTTTCTTTTAATTCAAAACTTGACTAAAAAATAAACTTCTCAGTCATCTTTCATCTCACTCCCATTTCGGTGAAATCAAAGTCAACTGGCGCGTGCGAAATGCGTGGAATGCTTCCGTACATAAAAACAGACAGTTTGGAGTTTATGCATACTCTTACGACCATGGAATGCCACTTCACTTCAATGGTAATCTTATGGTTGGGAAGAGAGTTTTAGAGGGGTAAGTATGGAATGTCCAGCAACGGTCAGACCTGGACCCGTGAACTTGGCGACAATTTTGGCGACTTAGGAGGAAAAATGGAGGACCTAAGAATGCTGGAATTTTCTCGATATCTCTATTAGGGGCGGAGATATACAGAATGTACTAGATGATTATATGTGATCCGGGATTTGCTGAGAGGGACAGTCATATTGGAATATCCTCGGAGTGCGAAGAATCTCTTTGGAGACTTGTTCGTTTTGCGAGTTCGTCAGCTGCTAGACGCTGCGCGCTAATTTTTGTGCTATTACTGGCATTGCTCGTGATTTTCTGTCTGCTGGTGTTAATTTGTGCAAGTGCTGTGTTTCTCCTGTTACCTGTGCTTTGTGTTTTCCAAAATATTCGTGAATAAAGCTTCGTTCTCCAATATCCTGTCTGTTGGACTGTTAACCTGTCTGTTGGACTGTTAACCTGTCTGTTGGACTGTTTTCCTGTCTGTTATCCTGTTATCCTGTCTGTTGGACTGTTATTGTCCAACAGACAGGATTGTTATTTCCTGTCTTTTGGATCCTGTTACAGGATCCAAAACAGTTACAGGAACCTGTTACAGGATCCAAAACAGTTACAGGAACCTGTTACAGGACAAGACCTGTAACAGGACAGTTACAGGACCTGTTACAGGAAGAAACTGTTACAGGACAAGAATCCTGTAACAGTTACAGGAACCTGTTACAGGATCCTGTTACAGTATCTTGTCTGTTGGACTGTTATTGTCCAACAGACAGGATTGTTAAATTCCTGTCTTTTGGATCTTGTTATCCTGTCTGTATAACTGTTATCCTGTCTGTTGGACATTAACCTGTCTTTTGGACTGTTTTCATAGGACACACAACGAATGATTTTTGAAACAATACATATAACTTTTAATTATATGTATTAGTATTTATATATGTTTTAATTATATTGTATTATATGTAATCTAATATGATTTTTAACAATTTTGAACCGTCATATTTACCAGTGGCGTGCATTCAACCGAAACACGTGAAGCAGTGCTTCAGCAGGCAATTTGTTTTCTAAGACACAGTCTAGTCATGTGTTCCCATTTCTTTTCAATCGAACACTTTCAGAGAAAGTACGATTCCGGTTTGTTTGTTACTACAGACGGCACTTCTCTCTTCTGAACTGTTAGAACGTCTCATATTGAATCTTCCTTCCCTTCCTTATTTCTAGATTTCCAGGCAACCCCATGTGCAATGTAAAAAATGCCTGTTTAAAGTCTGCGAGTGACCCGAGCTTCGTCTCGCCTTGTGATTGGTTCCTCTGAATTGTGCTAATTTTGTCACATTTTTCTCTCTCACCTGGACAATCACGTGACTTACGGATATGCTGTGGGGTATGCGCATATGCTTGTAGGGAAGGAAAACAAATTGCGAAG
Source organism: Araneus ventricosus (assembly GCA_013235015.1). Lineage (NCBI taxonomy): Eukaryota > Metazoa > Arthropoda > Arachnida > Araneae > Araneidae > Araneus > Araneus ventricosus. The sequence continues at coordinate 6,373 of BGPR01052228.1, forward strand.
GAGAAATTTTGTTCAATTCATTTCACATCTGCGAGAGTACATAAAATATATGATATGGTTATATCATTTTATTTGTAAAGCTTGTAAGGATAATATTGTGCTTATTTTCTTTAAAATTCGACTGCTTCAATAGATTTAGAACCACCGCAAGCCACTGATTTAGTGTGATAGAAGTCGACATGCAAATATTCCACAAGTTCATCTTCCAGAATAATTAAAAAACTAAGACATTCTTTATGCAATTAGTTAGTAGTTTTTAATTTTGTTATTTAAAAAATGCTTTTTTAATTTGTTAACAACCTTGATATCATGGAAACTTTAATTAAGTACAGCAATTTTGAAACACTTTCTCAAGTATAACTTACTAATGGAAAAAAGGGAGATTTAGACCTCTAGTTTGGAAAATCGTAGCATGATAACTTTTGAGTTTGATTCCTCTGTCTTTGATTTATTTTAAAAAATTTAAACTTGACTGTATAGCAATTATCTGAAATCAAAATAAATGACTCAGCTTCTTATTTTTAACATCATTTTATTTAATTCAGTCACTTAAACATAGCATTGAATTAATAACTTAATTGACATATTTTAACTCAAGAATTTAATTTTTTATAAGACTCTACAAAAAGAACTTTACATGCCAAAGCAAGCATAAAAATAGAACAACAAAAAAAATGTAATCTTTCAACTTCAAACCTTATACATAGAATAACCGTGAGTAATAATATATCCGTGAATAACCTTATACATAGTAAACCACATAGAATTATTTTTCATAGCACAGATCTACTGACCAAAATGTTTGGCTAATTAATCTTTTCCTGCATATTTCTTGTTTACTTTATAATTTTGAGTGCCCTCGAAAAATCACCTGCAGATTTTGAAAAAAAAACATGCTAACAAAAGCTCTTTGTACGGTGAAGTCCGCATTTCAAAGCTCTGTGTTCCCGGATCTTGTGGAGTAGACAACCATTAAGCGTAATTTCTTTGCAGTGCTGGAGTGTTATAGCGAATAAATTCAGAAAAATTGAATGAGAAAATGATCAAATTAATTAACACTCAATTAATTAGCACCAAATTAATTAACAATTAAAATTAAATTTAATACCAAAAATGAAGGATGGATATTATAATTTTTAATAGCCTTTTAGGCGACCACTCATAAATTTCATTGGCGTTTGTGTATTTTGGGTCCTTCCTTTCACATTTTCCACATTTCTTTCATTTTTTTTTATTTTGCAACATAAACATACATTATGTCTTAACATTTTGTTCCTTTTAATTATGTGTATTATTTATGCGTAAAATTTTTTTATGATTTATAACATAGAATTTCAAACCATTTTTTTAATGTTTTATGACGAATATTCACTGATTACAGGCTTTGTTCTTTGTGTGTTTGTTGTTCATTTTGTGCCTGTACTCTGCAACCGGAGGTTTCTCAAATCAATTCCGTGAAAATGAATTCTAGTTTATTGGATTTTCAAATTAAGATCCAGTAGCTTCTTTTTTCTCATTTAATTTTGAGTGATGACGAGTTGATCAGTTGGATAAAAGGTTGAGAAGCAACCATCATAGCTTCGCAAAAAGAATTAGTAGTAACATTTACTTGCATTAAGCATATCGCTGCATATAGCATTGATTTAAGCATATCGCTGAATCGCTATAACATACAGCAACTCATAGAAAATATTAATAACTCCAAAAAGGTTCATATTTGAGCTATTTATTGAGTATCGGCTTGCAATTATAACGTTGAACATTCTGCATTTTTTGTGTAAAACATTAATTTAAACCCGTTCTGCCCCTTCTGACTTTGAAGTATTAAGAGTAACATTATTTTAAACAACAATAATTTAAAACAATAATAAAGGTCAGAAAGTAACAATATAATAAATTAAAGATAAATTAATAAGTTAATATAAATACATATATAATTTTAATTTAATAATATAAAAATATTTTAAAAATATATTTATTAATATATAACTTATTAATAAATTAAATAATCACCATAATTAATAGCTCTACGCAATGTATTTACAAAAGTTTGTTTTTATTAACGTCCCGTCTTGAAGCAACACGAGGTTGGGACGGACATAATAATTTTGAACCATGGTGTGATGACGAGGACGACAACTGAGCTTGCAACACCTTTTCGATACTTCCACACCACACCAACAGGAGGACGTCTGAACTCTAGGTTTAACGTAAAGAAGGCTCAATAAACAACGGATCTTCTGAGAAACCAGGTCAGGACCCAACGGCGAGACCTTATCACTAGGCCACCGTATCCTCATATTCACAAAAGCATAATTAATTCTATTCGGAGCTGCCTCTTACAAATTAAAACAAGTTAAATTCTAAGTGTTAGATTGCAAATATTGCATCGACATCATTTTTCGGTTTTGTCAGTATTTTTAATTAATTTAATTTTTCGCCACTAAAGTTTCTTTCATCTCTTGTGGCATCTTTGGCAAATTTTGAATTTCAAACGATAATTTTTAGCCGTTTCTTTAATTATCTAAATTTTTCTTGATTATTTACTTTGTTTTCGATTTAAATAGTATTTGCCTTAACTTTTGTTGTTGTTTCCATTAAGGGTTCAACTTTATTAATTTTTAAATTCAAATTTTGCAACGGGATTATTTCTTCGCCATCTTGTTTTCGCGTAGGAATTTGGCGTAATCAGGTTTTGGGCGTCTGTATCTGGAATCGTTTTCCGTTATGATTTGTCTTTCTTTGTTGTGCTTCTCTGAACGAGTGAGTGATTTAATTTAATTTTTTATATATATATTTTTCCGTTGAAGTTTTTAGAAGAAAGTGTTCTATTCTTCTACAAGTTTTTTGGTGTGGTGATGTGATGTTGGATACTGCAAATTTGAAATCTTCTAGATTCTGCGAGTTTAAAATCTTCAAGCTGTGAATGGTATCATCAAAAAAAAGTTTTATCTTTTCATCTTTATTCATGTGTGAATTGGAGGAAATTGTGACAGCTTTGGGTGCTAAAATTTCCGATATACAAATCAGTAGCTAGAGTGCACTGAATATTCAAGCCCTGCACTAGAAATGATCAGGGTGCAAATTCTTCAATAGCCTGCTCTTCAAAAATATTTACGTTAACAGTGTGTTGATGGAAATGTGCAAGGAAACTTGTTAGTGTACCAATAATGCGACTGAATTACCTCAAGGCTGATAACAAAATTTTTGATATTGTCAATTCTCCGAAATTTTCATACAACGTGTGTTTTGGTAATTTTTTTACAAGCAAACAAAGACTGAAATGTGCTTTGTAAATGTACTACCATTATTTTTCTGCAGAATCAAGATGTTCCTTATTTTGTTGTTTCTACCGAGTATCCTCATTACTATATATTTTTTTTGAGCCTGCAGCGCTTTGTAATATGTGTAGCTACATATTTTTATTTTGGTTATTACATTTTCTAAAAATGTGCATCATCTTGTATATGTATAACTTGTGGCAGTGATTAAAGTGATTTAATTTAAACTATTCTAAAATAAAAAGATTTAAAATTCATAGATTTTGATTCTGTTTCAGTATTTGTTTTTACAATTAGCATTGTACTACCACTATATGCAAATTGACTTTTAATAGTAGCTAGGTTTTTCAGGTCTGAAAAGGTAGGTGAATTACATCATTATAGCTTGAATTGCCTTTTATCGTGTAATTTATTTCAGTACCCAAAATTGATTTGATAATTGATATCTATATACATATTAATTTAAATTTTAACATTGGGTACCTATTTTGCTTTAATATTTATTTAATCCTAGCTACCCCATCCAATAAAAAAAATTAAAACTGCAAAATTTATCACACCAGAAACACATTTAAGATTCAGTCACATTTATTATTTCAATCTCATTTTTCTGGGTTTGTTGAATATTTCTACCTTTCTTTGCTGTAGCTTAAATCGTTAGACTGTTGCGTAGCTTAATCCATTTGCTGCAATTTAAAACGGTTTTTGCTGTAGCTTTTGTTTAAGTAAACTCGATTCCAGAGAGCTGGCTTTTATTTTCTCCATTTTTATCAGCATTTCTTATCGGCGCCTTCCTGCCTCAGTTTTTCTCTTGGCACCAGCCTTTTTCACTTTTCCTCTTGGCACCAGCCTTTTTCAATTTCCCTCTTGGCACCAGCCTTTTTCAATTTCCCTCTTGGCACCTGCCTTTTTCAATTTCCCTCTTGGCACCTGCCTTTTTCAATTTCCCTCTTGGCACCTGCCTTTTCAATTTCCCTCTTGGCACCTGCCTTTT
>BGPR01052229.1:0-10647 GCA_013235015.1 Araneus ventricosus
TTAGTCTTTTCATCTTCGCGTACCCCTTGATTAGTCTTTTCATCTTCACGTACCCTTACTGTCATACCCCCCAATCATCCGTCTTTGCAAAGAAGTTTTTATCAATAATGATTAAAGGCTTAGCAGTGGTGTAGCCGCAACATAATCAGTACCGGAAAGCTCTAAAAATAGTGCCGGAACGCTCTAACCTAGGTGACAAAAACGTTTTCACCATTGTTTTTCTCATTTATTTCTCTTGGAAAAAAAGCAGTATCGGAACGACGTTCCGGCTCCACTACACCCCTGGGGCTTAGGTAAGCTTAAGAGTCATATAACGAGAATTAATAGCATTTGCAGGATTTATTTTTAATTTTATATTTTATTACCATTTTAAAATATTATTAGTTAAACGGCGAAACAAATAAAAACAGTATTGTAATAATTTCATATTAACTTATAAGGTTAGATAAAAATTACACTTCGTAATAATCAGTTATTCAAGTGCAAGAAAATTTCAATGCAATCGTTGAGCTTGTTTCGGAGCTGAGTCTTATAAAATTGGGTTCAAATGAAGACAGATATAATCTCATGTCTGAAGCTGCGTCAAGCTTATTTCGATATTTATTCTTAACATATGTATAAAACGAGAATGCGCTTTCCACAAGTTCTGTGTTCGTGGTATTAAATATTTTATTGCTTTAACACCGAGTTCTTGGTACTCTTCTTTCACTGCTACCCAGAAGTCAATCATATTTCTTTTTTTAAATTCAGATTATAATGAAGAATCATTGGACGCTCAATTAATTTTTCTTTTTCAGAAATTGTTAATTTTTCAGCTTTTTGAAAAAAACGCTTCGTTGAATGGATTTAAAATCCACATATCTGCATCACTGCGGTTCGGAAAATATTGTCTGAATGATAACTTATGTCCTTTTAAATGTGCTATTATACTAGTTTTTACTTATTTTGTTAATTTAAGTTCGTTCTCAGATAAAAAGCTGTGAAATAACTCAAACACTTTATACTGATTTTTTTAAATACAGGATTCCCAAAAATTCAGCTTCTTAATCATAGATTCTATTTTGTCAGTTGCCTTAAAAATGATTATGGAATGGTTCTGCAATCCTAAATTAAGTTTGTTTATTTCTGAAAAAAATGTCAGATAAGTAAGCAAGCTGCTGCAACCATTCACTTTCATAAAATTTAGAGCTCAAAGTAAGAGGGGTGGTCTTCTAAAAAAATAAGAACTTCATGTTTCAGTTCAAACAATCTTGCGAGTACATTTCCTCGCGAAAGCCATCTCACTTCTGTGTGCAAAAGTAACGTAGTATGTAGACTGCCCATGTCTCCACACAAAGATTTGAACAATCGGGTGTTAGTTGAATTAGCCGCTAAATGGCGCATTAGTAAAAATGTTTTCATGCTGCCATTTTATAATCTCTCTCCAAAAACAACGCAGAGTGGTTTTGGACAATCTTCATCACCCGTGACGGAAAATCCATATTTTAAGTATTAAGTAGTAGAATATTTTATATTCTTCGGTGGCGCACTGATGTTTTCAGTTTTTTTTTTTTAACAAAATCAATTTTATTTCTTACCTGAACAGGCCAATCAGTCGGCCTTTGCACTTCATGATTATCATCATGGTGATCCACAGTTATCTCCATAGCTGCCAAATCGATGGTTCGATTTTCAGTTCTAGATGACGGTCTCCAGTTTTCAACAACTTTTCCATTTTGAGAAATAAAACAATATCAAACTGAAGTCACTCTAAAGATAAAGCACTTCAAATTGAACACGCATAGCCTACAAACACCAGTTTTGTGCCACAAACCAAACCAATCAAATTGAGCACCCATAAAAACTCAAATCTTGATTTATAAGAACAGTCGTTATTCATTATGTATCCCAACCGAGCAATTAATGATGTCTGTGTTTAAACATGCTTGTAATGAAAACGTCAAAACAAGAATCTTTGAGAGGATTCCGGATTGTTCTCGATAAGCCTTAACTAGAAGAACAAAAATAAAAAGCATACCACACCTGTAGTGAAGCTACAGCTTTTACGAACACATTGATGATTCATGCATAATCGGGGCTGGTGAAGACAAAATATCAATCATTTACCAGGTTTCCTTTTGCCTTCTTTTTTCTTATTTTGAGCGTAGGTTAGACTAGCACAACATTCACTTTTACTTTTCACACGAACTTAGAAAATCCACAGAGAAAAAGAAAAACAAAATACTGTAGCTTTTTTAATCCTTTATATTTTCTTGTGTTCGCCATTACCGACTTTGATTTCGCGTACCCCGACTGGTCCCTCGCGTACCCCTAGGGGTACGTGTACCACAGGTTGAGAACCTCTGACCTAGCACATTCCACACCAAACCAAAGTTCAGCCATTTTAACTGTTCGGAGAGACAAGATCCCTGTTGATATATCATGAAATTGCAAGAAAAACTTCGATTAATTTTTTTCTTCCAAATATTGAAAATTGAAATTTTCACAAGTGCCTGAGACAGTCTTTTATCTAGTATTAAAATTAGCCGCTTAATTCAAAATCCCAAGAATACTCGTGCATCGAATTATCGTATATTCGGTTTTAAAACTAAAATTTAATCATTAATTAGTTTTATAATTTTATACAAAAAATTAAGTGGTGAAGTGATAACTTCGCACTGTATTTCAATAGTATGTGATAGAATAAAAACTTATTCCAACTTAAAATAGTAAGTGAAATTTTCACTTATCTTATTTTCGGTAGATGCAGATAACTTCATAGCAGGCGCTTCATTTAAATAAAATATATTTTTGTAAAATCCAACCAGATTTGAAAGGGGACCTGAGCACTGCTTGAAAATAAGACGATTTATTAGCGGAAGCACATGAGAGCACACCCACACAAAGGATACAGCTTAAAGCAAAAAAGTTACATGGAATTAAGATAGATGTAATAGTTCAAAGTTTGATTTCAGAGTTTAGCGACGCCATCTGTTGGCGTGACGAAGAAGAGTTCTAGCAGTTTTTTATTCTTGAAAATACACATGTACACATGTCCAACAATATGTCTGCATCAAATTTTGCACCAAATACGTCAAAAGGGAGAACTGTCTATTGGCCTTTTGGACTGTCTGTTCGCGTATATGTGAAAGCAAGAACTCAAAAACAAGATCCACGAAAATGAAATTTGGTATGTCGTCGTAACATCTATATTGCAGATCTATATTAAATTAGGGACTTAATCTCTCCACAACAGAAAATTTTTCATATATTGGAAGTATACAAGAGAGTAAAGGGCATATGCCGCAGTTCAGTGGCGAATCTAGGATTCCGGTCGGGGGGGGGCCGGGGAGGGCATAAAAACTTTGTATCGTCGTGATGAATGTCAAACGTCAAGGCTAAAGTAAACCAAAACTCTTTAACTTTACAGACTTCACTCACCTGGCAATAAGAATCATAAAGAACAATACAATGCCTTCGATAATTTAATAAAAATTACGATGAAATAACTAGCCAAAAAATGTCTTCGACCGCCTCAATGCTACAAGTACAAGTGCAATGACTACAAAAGTAGCAAAACTTAGGAGCCTTTCAAGCTAGAAAGCAATGTTGAAACGTTTTTATTATTTTTTTAAAGAGAGAAATTAAGAAAAAACATTTGTAATGATGTTAAATTAAATCAAGAATTCTGGCGTGGCTCTGGGGGGGAGGCTATAGTCCGATAGCCCCCTGGATTCGCCACTGCTCCAGCTGTTTCTTATGCAAAATGCTTTATGTATTTCGAAATTAAATTGACGCGTTTTCGAAGTATATCAAGTGAGCATGAATTGACTGCATTAAAAATAAATCGTCGCTGCTGTATCAAAATAAAAGTCAAAAACCACACACAGCAAAACATACGAAACTGACACATACAATAATACACACATGTGACAACATACAACAATCCCATTTTACATAACACAATTTGAGAGCAAATGTAGCTGGCCTACGCAATTTTTTTCGGGATGAATAAAATGTTTCGGTAATTTCGCACGCGATATTTAAATATAACAGTGCCGAGATTCGCTATTCATATTTGGACTGTGGCACTTGCCATAAAAGAAGCGTTTTATGCAGATAAAGAAATTTAAGCTTTTCAGTGACGCACTTTCTCGTGCATCCACTGAAATGAACTGGAGAAATCCAACGATATAGCAGCCGGAATGGCGAGCTGAATATCCCGAAGTGCCTTGTATGTTTTTAAAAAGAGAGGACAATGTTTCTCTGGTTATTTGGTTGTTTATGTGATATATATATATGTAATAATCTCACTTAATTTTATTTCAAATTCTAATATTATGTATTTTAAAGTATTAATGTATTCCAAAATCACTTTTCTTAAACTCCAGCTTCGTTCTTTTTCCCCCGCAGGAGGTATATTAAATCTCTCGTTTTGGCATATTTATTACTAAAAGAATATTTTAATCGTTTCCACGCGCACACAAATCGCGAAATCAGCGACTTCTTGACGCCATGCATGTTCCCTAAAACACTTACGTAATTTACCAAAAATAGCTATTATTCCCTTCACTTTGATCACGTGTCTATCTGTTAAATCCCTACCTGAGAAAAAGCAGGGATTTTCTGTTCTCTTTTGGCTTAAAAACTTCAACTAAGATGCACTTATGTCCGTCACTCTCCCATAATAAAATGAAAATTAGAATATAACTCGGCCTGTTTTTGTTATTTAATGACTACAGCAACGAATACATTTTATATATAGAAACATTTTGTAAATTTATCCATTCCAAAAATATTAGTAAAATATTTTAAAAAGAAATTAATTAAACAAAAAATCGTTTGGGACGAATATATGTCATAAAGTAAAAGAAACAGAATGGCAACGCCATATTTGTCTTTTGCGAACGTTGCCTAACAACGAGGGAAAAAAAAGTTGAAGAGGAATTCGATGTTAATTATTTATGTTTGATGTTGTTGTGTAAATATTTCCGTTAAATAAAATGTCTGTTCTTTGTGGAAGTCATCAATAAATGTGTTGTTTTGGAAGGAAGGCGTCATCTGCTTTGGGAAATACAGTACAGTATCCACTATAAATCCGTTGAAATAAGCTGGGGAAATCCATCAATATAGCAGCAGGAATGACAAGTTGAATTTCCCGAAATCCTTCAGTTTGGATTAAAGCTGACGTCTTACATATTTTTAGAAACGGAGGAGCGTGTTTCTCTGCTTTTTTTGGTTGTTGGGCCTGGGAGGGGATCACGATCGCGGTATGGAAATTCAATCGCAGACAAATCCCGAAGGCACGATCTTGCGATTATTTCAGAGAAACGAGCCAATTGCTTTGTTTTCGAAGTGTTTTTCTGATTGATTCTTTTGCTGAAATAATAAATTCAGATGAAGCTCATTTGCTAGCTAAAAAACACGTTCGCGAATAGCATCGGAATCGTGATTGAGATCATCTTTGTTTATCTTCATGTTATTCTTAAGGAGTTCCGAATAAAGTTTATTTGTTTTGGAGAACATCTCCGACGATAACAATGGATTCGCTTAAATGTTTGGTTTATGTATAAACAGTTAAATTTGCTAATAACACATTATGGAATTCAGACTTTTCAACACAATTAAAGATACTTCTCTCGATCATGTTCAAGGGATCAAATACACTAAATTTTGCTCCAGTAAACAATATTTTCTAAAGAGAAAACAATTAAAAATTTTGCAAAATAAGTTTTTGTATGAAATAATAAACCGACCTTTTCTTTAATATCCTGTTGGCGTCTACTTGAAAACTACAAGCATAAAGGAAAAAAGAAAGCTTCGTACTACAATGAAAGAAACCATTAAAATTTCATTTTGTTTTTTGAAATATTTAAAAAGGCTGTTTTCAGTTCCTGTTTTCTAACAATAGAGAAACTTTGGCAAACAATTGAAAATTAAATAAACGTAATTTCTTTTTGTGGAGCAATACAATAAAAGCTTTATTTAGAAAGTTTTCAATATTAATTTAAGAAATAGACACCATTAAAAACATTTTAAAACTTTTCCGCAGAAATAATATTTACTATGCACTTAAGAATATTATTTATTTGGAAGGTATTTTGCTGAAGGAATTTGAGGAATTTCTTAGAATTTTAGACAAAACAAATAAATAAATAGGTAAAAATGTCATTTTCACAACAGGAACAAAATAGTGAATTCAAATTCAGTAAGCAGTTCCAGGAACTATTTTCTTGTTTTATTTTCTTTGCCTCTGTAGTATGAAAGCACTTATTCTTCGTTTCGAATATTCATTTGACATAAAAATGAACTTATCTTCTTTTATTCATTTTCATTCATTATTTGCAAATCCAGAAATTCAGTCAAGAACCCACAAAAGAAATTTACGAGGCATACACAAATTTAACATTTTTAAAACTTTTCCTTTCTAAATGAAAAAAAAACAGATGTTTTTGCAACGTGTGGGAAGAATGCATCTTTACCAAACTGTGAGGAATTTACACTAACTAACTAATATTGAGAATTATATGCAACTCAAAACTCTTGTACAGAATTGAGATGTGATAACACATCTAGACAAATACAAATCGCCAGATAATATATGATTGTAACTCATAGGGGAAGTTACTGCATCCTAAAATATCGAAACACAATAATCACGGAGAAAGATTAAAAGAAAACCGACGAATTAAGAGAACACGCTTTATGAACAAATTGCAGAAACTACTCTAGAGCCAGCTCCTCAACATTAATGCAGGCTTCAGAGCGAATAAGTAGTTGCGGTAAAACGCCAGACATTTCTCGTATGGCAACAGCAGCTACAGAAATCCTTCCCCCTCCCCAAAAAATACCTTCATCAGGATCGATGATAATTCTATCGTAGATGAGGCTTTTTATATGACACCATAGGAAAAATTGGACTACAAACTTTGAAGCGCTGGAAAAAACGATGACACATAAAAATGACAGAAAAGAACTGAAAGAAAAGCAATGAAATTAGGAAAAAATTTTATAAAATAAATAACAGAAATTGCTCCAAAGTGGGGTGCCTAACATTAATGCAGATTTCAGACCGAAGAATTAATTGGAAAAAAACACTAGATATTTCTCTTATGCAACTGTAGATACAGAAATACTGCCCCTCCCCGCTCAAAAACAGCTTCATCAGGATTAGTGAGAATTCGTAGATGAGATTCTTTATATGATCCTATAGAAAAATGTCCAGTTAAGAGAAATCGGGTAACAACGCTGGCCTTGGGACTGTACGTGTAGTTTTTATTTTATTTTAGAGATTAAAAAAGTTATTGCCTTTTTCGAGACACACGATAAGGCACTCAACAGAGTTTTAGTTTCATTAAAACTGTCTCATGTTTCGACTTGATAACTTTAGGGATTTAATTTGTGGTAACTTACCACTTTTACTCTTTTATTTTTGTATTTTAATATATAAATATTTAAATGTAATGTTATCCAGAAGTCAAAAGTTTTTACACATTTACTTAAAAGAAAATTCTAATCTAAAGAAGAATAAGCAATAACGTAAAACAAAATTATTTTGTGAATAAGGTCTGTTTTATAGTTATCTTTTACTAATACAGTAGAGTTTCCCTACAACGAAATTTTTAATCGGAATGTTAAATAACATTCAATATATTCTCCATATAACGAGGTGGTTGTCTCCCTATAACGAATTTTTTCAGAGGTTTATCTTTTCGATTTTTTTCATTTTTGAAGAAAGTTGATAGTTTCTGTGCAACCAATTCGCTTACACGTGCCTGTTTTCTGGAACCACTCACTCTTAAAATGTGAAAAATTTTCTGAAAATTTAACATCACGAAATGCAAAGCAATGTAAAATAACGGAATTTTTCAAGTAAAATAAACGTAAGTACATACTAGTACATATTATTCTCCAAATTGGTGAATTGTCTTCACTTTTGAGCATTTTATTTATACAATAAAAATTAGTATAATTTTAACAAATTTATATATATATATATTACTTCATTTTTAATTGAAAATCATAATTAAATACATTTGAACTTATCGCACCTATTGAAAAGTTTGGAACATTTACTTAAACAACTGCAAAAATCTCTAATCTCCGTATAACGAAATTTTCTCTATAACGAATTTTTCAACTGGAACCAAGCGATTTCGTTATAGGTAGGCTTGCCAGACTTCCCGGTTTGACCGGGACAGTCCCGGTTTTCAGACAAAATCCCGGTGTCCCGGCCGGTTTACTTCATGTCCCGGTAAAAATTGAATTTGATTATAGATGACCAAACAAGTCTAAAAATAATTAACTGTGAAGGATTATTTAGGATAATTACTTTGTCGTTTATTTCACTGTACTGTATGAAAAGTGAAAACTGTAGAAGGGTGATGGTCTGCTAATAAATAATAGTGGAAGCAAGAAGAGACTATCAGAGATGTGATTATTTCAAGTGAAGAAAAATGGCTCAGGCTGTTTGGTCACTTGAAGGAGAATCACATAGCAGCCCCCAATCTGATCAAGATTGTTAAGTATGCCTTCTGCTTACCTGGGACATCAGCACCAGTTGAGAGAGTATTTTCTTTGATGAACAACGCATGGACTGATGAGAGGGGTTTGATGAAGGAATCTACGGCTTGATGACATGTAAAATTAATATCGGATTAGCTTCTGAAGATTTTTACATTAAGATTAAAAACAAAAAAGACTTTCTAAAAAAAAAGTTTTAGCCAATGAAAACTACATGTAAATATTGTTCAAATTTTTATTCCTCATTCAAAGTGTTTCTTCTTACTTAAGTAACTTATAAATATTAACATGTAAGAAATAAAATGTTTAAATTTATATGCTTGTGTCATTTATTATTACCCCTGGTTTAGGTTTCTAATCAGTAACCATTTATTCATAGCATTAAGAATAAACTACCCTCTAAAACACTCTAAAAACCCGGGGGTCATTCCGGTGTCCCGGTTGATCATTTCAGAAATCTGTCAAGCCTAGTTATAGGGAGACTCCACTGTATGGATATCGTGCTCACTATTTTGCTAAAGTGATCACATTTTCTAATTTGAATCCTAGATGTTGTGTTGATATTGGAATTGTATTTGTGTTCAAGACGGTTTAATTTACCCGACTCTTGTTATTTTTAAACCAATATCTTTTTCAGGTTTGCAGCCCATCTTTCACTGAATTATATGGCCGCTCTGGCTTAGCCATAAGGTCTGGACTTCTCCTGTTGAGCGTGAAGTCGTTCGTAGTGGCGAAACGTCCCTCCGCTGGTGTGGTGGGGAAGTTTGGAGAGGGATTTCCAGCTCAGGTGTCATCATCGTCATGTGACCGCGGTTCAAAATGACGAGACCCGTCCCAAAATAGCCCTCGTGTTGCTTCTAAACGGGACGTTAATATAACTAAACTAATCTGCTAATTTATAATTAAGCTATGAATTATAATTCGCTACATTATAATTAAGCTAGATATTAAAACTCGCTAAATTATGGTTAATTATAAATGAGAGGGCAATAATTATGTCCTCTCATCTTCTTCTATGCTAATATGGACTTTTACCCAATGAATTTTAAATTTCTTATTTGTTGTCCAATAGAAATTCATTTGTTGGGTGTTTTCTCATGTATTCTTTTCCAATCATTAAACTTCAAAATTTCTAAATTCCACTCAACTCTGATAAAGTTGAGCAAGATTCTCATAATCTAGCGGTAATCTGCGAGTTCTTTTTTACACGAATCGGATTATTTCACAACTTCACAGGTTTGCAGCTTTAACGAACCTACTTACTTATCAGAGAACGCTTGCTCTTACGAAACATTCCGATGTCTCCCAAAACGCGGCACGACTGTTTAAAAGAGAGTCGGGATAAAAAAGGCAAGGATTCAACTATCTTCGTGAACTCGCAAACAACGTTTTTGCGGAGGAGCCGGCTGAACTTTTGACAGACGACCGTTCGGAAGAGGCGCAGATAAACGAGTTTGCAACACTTTTTGTCAGACGCAGAAACACGGGGTGATTTGTTGTTTTCGTGAACTTGGCACACCGTCGCTGCTGTAGGCGGCGGAAAGCACAAGTCCAATTACTCTATATTAGAGGTTGACACTAATGGCAGACTATTAAGGGGATTTTGCCATGGTGAGATGGATGGAAATTGTGGTCAGCTGGATTGCTCCTCAAAGATGGCCGATGAAATGCTTCTAGAATGTTCTTCAATTTTGTTAACACCCAGTATTTTAAGTCTAATTGATTTTGTGAGTTGTTTTTAAAAGAAACTGGCTGTTGGTATTGAAGTATGTAGCTGTATATGAGACCAGAGGTTCATAAAGCTTTTGTCCTTAATGTGTCACTTACAGTAGTGGTTCATAGACTTTACGCACGCATTTCCTTTTCAAATGTTTTTCCTCTACCGAGAAATTTAAATATGGTGTGCAAATGGAACACGAGCTATTCATGTAAAAAAATTGATTAAAATAATTATTTAGGAAATTTTAATGAAAATTAGCTGTTGCTACTGAAGTATGCAGCTGTATATCAGAAAAGAGGCTTATAAAGTTTTTGTGCTTAATGTATCACCTACATTAGTGGTTTTGCACGCATTTCCGTTTCAAATGTTTTTCCACTGCCGAAAAATTTAAATATGGTGTGCAAATGGAACACGAGCTATTCATG
>BGPR01052232.1:0-10646 GCA_013235015.1 Araneus ventricosus
CTGCTTATTTCCATCGATTTTGAAATTCTCAGCACAAGAAAATGTGTTTATAGTAAACAAGATAGTGAATAGTTTTAAGTCGGGATTTACCTATCAATGAAACAGATTTGAGATATTTCTTTTGTTGCAGCCGATTGAGAAAGACGAAATAAAACAACCTGTTCAGTTGTGCCCTTATAGCGTTCTTAAAATCCTTTGTTTGTACTTACTATCTGTATTGTCGCTACTAATCTTAGAATTATAGAATACATTCGTAAGAAGGTGTAACTAATCGGAAGTCCTTGAGATAGTGAAATGATAAGGTTTTTGAATTCACATTGTTTAAGTTTTGCCAAACTTTGGATTATCTTTAAACTCGAGTTTCATATATTCCAAGCCTTTCCTTTCATAAATATTTGCCGCGTGCTCAACTATAGAAGTAGTAAGTGCTTTCAGCAGGGACGTGGCCAACATCTCACTTCTGAGGGGGTGTGAGACAGTAAAAATGCCTATTTTATTAATGAACTTTGCCGACTTAAAAAAGCAAATATTTTCATGATGTCTAATATGCAGGCCTGCTCATTGAGAAGTATAATACACATCTTCTATTAACTTTATTTTAAACTGAAAATTAGAAGATCACATTGCATGCGAGATTTATAGCTGTAGCATAAACTATCAAAAAGCTTGGAAAATAGTGAGAGAACAGGAACAAATTTCATAAATGAAAATAAATACAAAAAAATTTATGTCAAGATAAAATTATTTTTATGAAAAATAATAAATCTTATGGAGGTTTTGTTTAAAGCAAACTTTGGTCTAAACTTTGTTTACAATACGCCCAGTATATCTCACCTTTTCTTTTAAAGAAAAGAGCAACTTTAATTAATCCAAATGCTCATCAGTCATGTTCGTTTGAGTATGGTGGAAAACCATCTTCAATATACTAAATTATCTCTTGCAAGATTGAGAATGAGACGTACAACTTTGAAACTTGAAGGTAGAACATTTCATAATGTAATTGCTGCTTCTGAAATATTTACAAAAAACAAGCATTTTTCACTGAATTTTGAAGTATTTGCAATTCAACAAGTAAACATTCTTATTCTTCCAAAAAATTCTGAATAAGAATCTATTGTTTATTGATTCATTTAACTAATTATTTCTCTTTACTGGAAATGACAAAAAAAAGTTTTAAACAATGAAGATACAGAATAAATTTGTTCGCGAATCATAGTAAGTTTTCTAATTATTTTATCAATATTTGGTGATACATTTATGAATCCATTTTATCTCAGTTTCATTCAGTGTATAGGGACAAAGTTTTAACGAGTTTCATTATTTATAATATTTCCACAGAGCACGAAAAAAAATTTATAATTCTTTCCCTAATACAGTACAGTTAAAAAGAGATTTTGTTCTCGTGTAATTTTCTGTGATTATTAGAAAGCTTTGTAATTATTGAGATAAGTATTTAAAAATAATCATTATTCGAGAAAGTTGCTGTTAGACATAAAAACTTATCGTGGAAAAAGAAAACTAATGAAAAAAAATATTGAATCGAAACTTAGCTGGTACCAGTGGCGAATCCAGGATTCGGTTCTGGGGGGGGGGGGGCGGAGGTCATAAAAATTTTGTATCGTAGTGACGAATGTCAAACCTCATGGCTTATGTAAACCAAAACACTTAACTTTACAGGCTTTCTTCTCCTGACAATAAGAATAATAAAGAACACTACAATACTTTCGATAATTTAATAAAAAATACAATGAAATAACTGGCCAAAAAATGTTTTCGACCGCGCCAACGCTACAAGTGCGTGGAATGACTAGAAAAGTAGGAAAATTTTCGAGCCTGTCAAGTCAGGAAGCAATGTTGTCACGATTTTATTACTATTTTTTTTAGATGAAAATTAAGATCAAACAATTGTAATGATTTTAAATTAAATCAAGAATTTTTGTTCAGCTTTGGGGGGGGGCTGCAGCCCGATAGCCCCTCCCCTGGATTTGCCACTGGCTGGTGTATATACTATTTTTTTTACGTTTGTTGACATGTGCTGTAATAATAATATTGATTATTTCCTTGAAAAGATACGTCTCATAATTTTAAATATCTAGCATAATGTGTAAGGTCAAATCAAGTGCGAAGCTTACTTCAGTTCAATTCTTCTGTGTTCAATCTTCTCCTTTATCTCTGCGCACATACGACTATTTGGTAGAAACATTTTAAAAGAAAAAAAGATATCATTCTGGACTATGCTGGGTCGAAAGACGTACCTTCCCATTTTAATTAAATTCAAATGATAAATTTATGTAACTTTAAATATGTGCGCAAAACGTTTCTTTTTGTCTTAACAATATATTAATAATGAAAATTAAAATTTCAAATTATATTAGAAACATGACAACTAAAAATAAGACAGATTTCCAAAATAAAAGTCTACATTAACTGTTAATGCTAACAGGGTTTTTTTTTCTTCTTTCTGGGATATTATCAGCCTCATATCCGAAAGAATTCCACTATTATGCTTGCTAATAATATAGAAAGAATTAATAATAAAAATGATGATAAAATCACGATAATACCACATTCAATTCTAATTTTTACACTAATGTACAAATGAATGAAAGTACAGTTAACAGGAATTGTTACTTTATTTGAAAAAAAATGTTTTATTTGAATAAATTTACTGTAAATGTAATAGAATGTGGAAGATACACTTCATTATTTAATCTTATTTATTTTATTGTTGTTTCGTTCTACCTAATTTTAAATTGAATTTCTTATTAGAAATGTTGTTACATGTCAAAGAAAGCTAATTAAAAAATAATTGTCTCAAAATCACATTTTAAGATTTTGTTTGAGAGCAACTAATTCTACAAAGATGAGGCTCGCTATATTTACACAGCAATTTCGAAGTTCTCTAAACATCTCGTTTCAAAAATTATGCAGCACTGAAGTGCAGAACAAGTGCAGTAAAATTCTTGTAAAAATATTAAACTTAGAAATAACATGCAAGAAGATTACTGCCATAAGCATGCCAACATTTTGGTTTCAATGTTGTATTCATTCGGCAGAGCCAGATTCTAAACATTCAACTTC
Organism: Araneus ventricosus; assembly: GCA_013235015.1. Classification (NCBI taxonomy): domain Eukaryota; kingdom Metazoa; phylum Arthropoda; class Arachnida; order Araneae; family Araneidae; genus Araneus; species Araneus ventricosus. The sequence goes on from BGPR01052232.1 coordinate 3,082, forward strand.
ATATGCGATGATAGGAAAATTTAAGATGAAGATGGAAAAGAAACTTTGAAGTTTGACTGAAACTAAATTTCCAATCATTAAATTTTTACTCTCTCTAATCGTTTGGAAAAAAACCACACAAATAAATTTGTTTGTCCATGCACAAACCTTTCTGAGCTTTCGAGGGAATGACGGGCTGTGAAAATTATCCTCTTACGAACAATGAAGATAAAATCACGATAATACCAATTTTTCAGTTTTTTTTTTTTTTTTGTTCACCAATTAAATGAACATTTCATCCTAGCTATTAGAAATTTTTTTTCACAACGTCAAGACATAAATGATGAATACAATTTTTAGTACTGACATCGAATTAACCAAAATTTATTCGAATTGCAGACAATATTGTAACTAGGGATGTAACGAATATTCGGTAAGTATTCGTCCCTTTTGCCGAATACTAAACAGATATTCGGCCGAATACATTCAGGGTAATATTTTTTTAAAAAAATGCGCGTTTAAATTTATTTTATAAAGAATGTTGCAGAATTACTTTTCAGTAAATTTCTTATCAAAAAATCTCCTAACATTTATCCAATTTTAAGTTGCATTGTACATCAGTGTAGTTAGTAATGTTGCGTATCATTGTAAAGCCTGAAATTATGATGCAAGAACAAGAATTGTTCAGCATTTTCAGGAAGAAGTCTGTTCTGTTTGGTTTCACACATACTTATATATTACGAGCTTCAGAAAATATTAATGGCTTTGTTTTAGTTTATAAGTTTCAAATTGTGATAATCCGATGCACGTGCAGCGAACGGGCAAACCAGTTAAGGGGTTAAAAAAGCTTGGAAGAATAGTAAAAACTACAAACTTTGTCCTAGAGCTGGATATCATTCGCAGAAAACGAGGACTACAGTGAAGCCTCGTTTACACGTCTTTCAAGGGATTGACGTGAAATGAAGTATACATGGAAAGACGTATAAACGAAATTTTTCTAAATAACTTTGATTATCACAAATTGAAAGCTGCTAATGCAAATTCATTTAAGAATATTAATTTTAAAGTCTTTTTAATATAGTACTGGTATAATACTACATAGTACGGAAATCAATAATTCAATTTCAAAATTAAACATTTATCATAAAAGTACGAAATATCATACCTTTATTGCATATAATGTCACGAACCTATAATGTCTCTTCCAGGAATGGCGCTGGAGTTTGCCCGGCGGGGGGGCACGATCTCTCGACAGGGAGGGCGAGTGTAATGAAATTGATCTCAAATTTTCGCCAGATTATTATTTATCAACTACAATTGAATACCCCGTACAAAAATTTTCCCGACGGGGGCCCCTGCCCCCCCCCACCGGTCCTCCCTCTGGCGCCACCCCTGGTCTCTTCCCAGCTATGTTAGTCTTATGGTTGGAAAGAGACATTTACAGAGGTTTACTAGGTTTCGGAGAGGAATCCTGACCATGGCGACTTGAAGACAAATTTATCGACAAAATGAAGATAGTCGAATCTTCGAGGTCCTGCCTCTCTTAGGAGCCGAGATCCGGATTTTCCCAGAGACTTTCATGTGGCATCACGCCTTGTCGGGAAGACTGTAAATATCCGTTGTTTGGAACGTCTTCGAAGTGCGAAGAATCTCTTTGGAGTCTTGTTCGCTTTGCGGTTTGGTCAGCTTTTAGACGCTGAGCGCTATTGTTCCTGCTACAGTCGAACCGCGATATAACGAACCCTCGGTTACAACGAATCTTCTACACGGTCCCAACTGAAGTTAATAATGTATTTTCATACGTTTACAACGAACAGCAAACGCTAGAGACTCGGTTACAGAGAACTGAAGATTTCTAAAACTTCAAACTTTTCACTTGCCCAAAGGGACATTCTTTACTAATTGTGCTCACGTCAACCCAACTTCTACAAGAGTTACCCCTTTGGCATGAAATACTCTGGTTCAGAGACCACATTCCTAGCCTATAGTACCTTTGTTAGAGTAGCTGCTAACCCCATAAGTGGGACAAAGGAAGAAAGGCTCTTTACAGTTTCTATCTCCCCTCCTCCCCCCGGTGGACACCTCTGGCCTGGTGTCTACCAGGGAGGGAGGGGACTTTCTGGTCAGCTGGGGAAGTGAGTGAGGAAGATATCGTGGCATTAGTAAATGGAAAAAACAACTCTATTGTAGATTCGTCTTCAGATATGGAGGAAGAACAAGACGAACCAGGGCCTTCAAAAGCAGCTACGAACGTCTTGAACAATTTGTTTGCCAACATGTTGTGGACCTGCTTAAAACAGTGGATAAACAATTGACGAGTTGTATATAGAATCGAAAACTTTTCAATTAAAAATAACATTTTTTTTCCCAATGTAGTGGATTAGCAAATAAGTAAAAAAAGATAAATGTTTAGTTTGTTTATTATTGAGTATATTATTTAATACTTGGTTTGTCCCTAATTACTAATGAAAATATTATGTTATTAAAAAGTCTATTATAGAAGTAGTATCTTAGCATGTTAGCACATTTTTTTTTGCAAATACGGATACAGCGAACCTCTGTTAAAACGAACTTCTGAGTCGGTCCGTTGAGGGTTCGTTATAACGGGATTTGACTGTATTACTGTTATTGTTAGTGATTTGCTGTCTGCTTGTGCTGCTAATTTGTGTTGTCTTTCCTGTGATTCCATGTGACGTCACGGCCTGCCGCGAGAGACTACATAAGGAGAGCGCTTGGATGACGGAGGGTGTGTTGATCCATTGGGAACGACTTTAGAGTTTCGTCGGCAGTGCGAGCTAGGAAGCTGGTGAGCTGAGCGCTATTGAAAGTACAGTTATTGTCGTTACTAGTTATTTGCTGATTGTTTGTGTTGTTAGTTTACAAAGTGCTGAACTGTTATCATCTGTGAATTGCTGTCTGTTTACGTTACTAATCTGTGCAAGATCTATTGTTTCCTGTCACCTGTGCTTCGTGTTTTCCGGACTATTCGAGAATAAAGCGTCGTTCTCCGATATCCTGCTTGTTGGACTGTTTCCACTATTCACTCACCTGACGATTTTTCGCAATAATATTTTGAGTACTAATTATACATAGGCGATTCATGTGCGTGCGTTTAATTAAAAAAATCTTTAATCGTCACCTGGCGTGCTAATTGCGAGTATTAAGTGCAACATTACGAATCAAATTAAGTTCATTCAATGTTTTTTTGCTTTTTTTAGTATTCTTTTGACACAAGAAATATGTTCGAAGTTTCTCAATGGAGTCCATTGCGTCTTGAAAGAAAGGCGGAATATCTTCTTCATCATCGCTTAAATTAACACCAGACAATTTGCCTTCTATTAATTCATCAATTGTTAATATTTCGAACTCATGATGTCTTTATCGCAGTTCACATACCAGGAAGGAGAACATTTTCAAATTTCAGAACGGGGGAAAACTACGTATAACCGAAGCTTTGTGTCGTATGAACGAAGCACTTGATCATTACAATGCATACTAATGAATCGGACTGCGACGAACCGACGTATAAATGAGAAACGTATGAACGGTGTTTTACTGTGTTATTAATAACCTCTTCCTGAAAGCAAAAAATTTCAAAAGAAGAATATTTTAAACAAATAAACACGAAATATTATTGCACTGGAATTCCATGAGGCGAGACAAGTAGAATTTATTTGAGCAGGAAAAATCGATGTAGTCGGATGAATAAATTATCTTTATATTTCCAGCAAAAATAAATTTGATTGGACTGTCTCGATAAACAATTGTATCTCTAAAGCAAACATAGATCCATTTTTTTATTTAAAGAAATCTGTTAGTTTAGAGGTCGTAGTTTACGGGTAAAAATATTTTTTTAAAAAATCTAAGTTTTATTTTCAAATAACTTGAGAAAAAATGAAAGGATTTACAATAACTGTAAAGGTATTTTGAAATGAACGGAAACGATGATTTTTTTTCTAAACTTAACTATTTAAACTATTCTCATAAGAAAGCAAATTTTAAACAAATGCTCTTGCTGTAAGAAAGGTAAAATCGACAGTTGTTATTAGTCGGCAAACAGTTATTAATCGACAGTTGTTTTCCAAAGGAATAAAATAAAAACGTTTATGATGAAGAAAATATATTTATTTCGTACAGAGTATAAAAATAAAAATAGTTTTAAACGTCTAATAATTTTCGTTTTTTCTAGTTTTCATTTGTATAAATTTTTATGCAAGAAGTTGAGAATAAAATGATTGAAACTGAGAGAAAAAAATACTGTGCGTTGAAGAAAAATAAATGATAAAAAAACCAAAGCATTAATTATTCAAGTTCTTCTTATAAAGAATCTAAAGATAAAACTAAGAAAGAAGATTAATTTAAAAAGAACAACCCGGTGAGAAATGTGACCAATAGAATCAACGACCAATGAAGAAGGGAGAAAAGGACACCATAATAATGAGCAGGGAAGTTCCCAAAATTTAAACCGCCTAAAATGGCCAAAAAACGTGTTATTGATGATGAGGGATTTGAATTCCCCCCTAAACATTTAATTTCTAAACCAAAATCTAAAAAATCAGCTAACCAGACTGTTAGCAAATTGATGTAACTCCGCCCCCTCCACGCATGGAGGAGGTGGAGCTTAACGATAGTGCAGAAACTGCTGCCGAATATTTTTTAGCTTTCGATTTGATTTGCTATGCCAGCAGCAGTTTCTTTGTTGAGGGCTCAACGTATTTTTATTTTAATTAAATTATTCCCCCTTCTTTTCTCTCCCCTTATTGCTTTGTTGCAAGCAGTCAGAGAGCAATTTTTCTCTCTTTTTCCCCACTTAATTATTTCAAATTTCTTCACTCGGTTATGTCAAACTCATTAATTAAATTCCCTTTTCCAAATTATGATGTGGAGGTGCACGTGATTTCTTCTCACAAAGCGGGACTCCGCAATCTACCCCACGTTGACGTTGAGAAATTCCAGGCAACAGGGAGAATTCGATTGATCGATTATTTTTTTCGCTCTCGCCGAAAATCCCTATCAGCAATTTCCCTACAATTCCGACCTTATGTCGAATCTGCCGAGATTTTTTTTTTCGGCCCCTCTATTATTAGATGCCTATTTTACAAAATGGGTAAATCGCAGTTGATGATAAAATTTTTTAAAAAATCATACTAATTTATTGTCGCTCTACAGTGTTTTTTCTTCAATTTCTTTAAATGAATAAATAAAATATCCATCCGCAAAATGAGCGCACTTGAGATAATAAAAGTCTGTTTTGCATCGAATAGTCAATCAATCAGTTATCTAATCCAGATGGATTAGATAACTGATAATGCAAATATTTTCAGTATTTTACACTTTTGGTTTTTGGAATACACAATAATTAATAACAATTAATTGATGATTTAAACAATAATTAATGACAGATACTTTGCTTTATTTATAATATCATGATTGGGAAAATAAATAGCTAAAAAAAAGGACGAACGCAGTACTTCTGTGTCTTACTGCCCTCTTCACATAGAACGACTTGCGCATCAAATTACAGAATTTTTCGCATTTCGTTCTGTAATTGAATCAATTAGTTTGAAAGTGAAAGATCATATGGGAATGCTCAATTATTCCAGGCGGCATTTCCTTTCTGCTACGGAATAAAATAACAATATGTGCCCCAAATAGGTTGTGTCATTTGACAAGGAAGTAAAATAAATTCCTACTTCAAAAGTGGATAGGATTGAAATAATCAAGTCGGACCACCTGTATAGAAAGCCAGCGGGAGTGGCGTCCCCTAAACTTTCTCGTATACTTTTCAAACATTTGTCATTTCCCTTCCCCCTGCGATGATAAAAAGTTCGAACCTACTGTAACCCAGACAGCAATGACTATCAGAAGGTTTTTCATTTTTGATTATAGTGATAGTAAAATATTGAGGTGAAGAATTATATTCAAAAAGATACGTTTGTATTATCGCAATATTTATTTTTTTATCAAACTCGAGCAATGCAAGTTCCGCGTGCGGAGAAGAAAACAGGAGAATAGCTTGCGCATGCGCAGAGATTGCTTCCAATACGCAAGTAAAACGAGACGCCCTAAATGTTTGCTGCCTTACAAAATCTCGCCGCCAGAATTGGTTTTTGGCAAACTGCCAAGTTTTCGGAGTGTCCCTTCTTTGCACAGGCATTTACGCATGCGCATGGAGTTAAACAAGTATGCTATTATACAGACCGACAGACAGTCAACCCTTTGACGGATTTGGCCCAAAATTTTATACGGACCTACATTCATGACGATAAAACTGTGTATAAAATTTTATCCATCTGGCTTTTCAAGTTTTTGAGTTATAGCGTTCGCATGGCCTCGAACATGCAGACAGACTTCCCGTGGACGGATTTTGTCCAAAATTTGATAGAAACCTACAAATTACGTTTAAAGACCACATACCAAATTTCATCTCCGTAGCTCTAATAGTTTTCGAGTTATCGTGTTCACAGACAGACACACACACACAGACAGACAGACAGACATAATTCCAAAATTGTGTTTTTCGGACTCAGGGAGGTCTAAAACGTGGAGATTCGTCAAAATCTCGAGTTCGAATTTTTTGACGATTACAATACTTTCTCTTTGTATACTTCGCATATAAACGCAGAGGAAACCGAACATGTGATGTTTTGCATATGATATGTCGCTGAACAATGATGCTAATGACAACCTTTCGTTTTTTAAACTGGTTTTTTCTTATAGATGACCACTTGAGGGCGCTACAGTGAATAAGCGGGTTTACATCCACATGTAAAAGAAGAGATTAATCAACGTGATTTTAATCTCTTTCTAATCTCAATTGTTCTCTGGTTACTATTTCTTCTAATGCTCAGTAGTGGATTTTTACAATATGAGGGCACAAGCTCAAAATTGTTTTGAGGGTCCCCTCTCCCTGCTTACAATGGTGGCGAGTCGGGGGCAGGGGGGAAGGAGGCAGTCACACACCCCTACTTTTTGTGGAAAATTTTTTTATTTCATTATATCACATTCATATTTAGTTTAAATTTTTATTTCATTTTAGTTGCCTAAAACTAGGAATTATAAAAAACAACAACAATTGGGTTTGGGAAAGCAAACTAATTTTGTCACTAAATTTTTAAATTTTATTGTCGACCCTCTATACTCCAGTGCCTAAATTTTTTACACCCCCTTTTGCCACCCACATGCCGCCATTTCCTATTTAATGTTAAAAATTCGATGTCGTCTTACCATTGCCATGTTCATGCAATAGATTTATAGAACTTCAGGGTCACGAGGCGAGAGCCTCTAGTGCCTGTGAGAAAAGCTGCCACTGATGGCCTATCAGTGGTGGACTGAGGGCTTCGGACAGAAAGGGCGCCAGGTTCGAAACCCGATTCCACGAAAGATCCTCTCATGCTTTGAAATAGAATTAGACGAACACACACACACAAAAAAAAAAACTATCAAGAAACTCATTCGCCGAACCTTTGAAAACCCTAATGGCAGCCACAGCAAGTCAATTATTCTCTACTGAAAATAAAGGAAAACAGAGATACCCACATCCATCTACTAAAGTCTGGCGAATCCGGGGGCAATGAGGCTGCAGG
>BGPR01052233.1:0-10646 GCA_013235015.1 Araneus ventricosus
AACTAGCTTTGGCGGTATCGTTAGCGCTGGTGCCGTGCTAACGGAAACGTACCTGAATTTTCAGTGGCGTAGTGACTGAGGGGCAAGGAGTGTATAGATGCTCCGGGCGCCCCTCGGGGGGGGGGCATGATGTGAAAACCTACTGCTTTTATGCCATTTTCAAAACAAAATATGACGTGAGAACGTAAAAATAATACCATATCTCTGGCGCAATTTATGCTTGTTAATCCACTGATGATGACTGGGCTAATATATATATATATATATATATATATATATATATATTCCGGCCCCCACTTACTTTCGCTACGCCACTGGCCATGGTGACAAAACGTTAATACATTTATGTCACTTTTTTAAAGTCAAATGCGATGAGGGGGCGAAAATTCCCGTACGCCGTTTCCACAACTGGTGATGACGCAGGAATGAAAAACTCATATTTTGATCAGGGAGATCTCATTGATTTCATTAAATTGATCACTGTTGATTTCAGTAAATTAAAACAGTTCAATTTTTTTCATGGTATAATCCCTATTAGTACAAGATGCCCTACAATATTCATACGATAGGTTTGCAATGCTGTGCAGCATTTAGAATATCGGGGAGATATCGTGGAATATCTTGTGCTAATAGGAATGAAAATAAACTTTCCTAGATATTTTAAACAATGACATAAACATTAACACGTCGGCCGCCGCTGACACCATTTGACTCAAGTTTGAGATTCGCACCTACTATCTTATCAGATTACTCTTCCTCTACCAGGAATGGCGCTGGAGTTTGCCCGAGGGGGTCCGATTTGCCTGACAGGGGCATCACCTGCTATACTGGGGACGAGTGTAATGAAATTGGTCTCAAAATTTTCATCAGATTATTATTTATCAACTACAGTTGAATACCCCGTACAAATATTTTCCCCGACGGGTTACAAAATTTTTCCCCGATGGGGAGGACCTGGCCCCCCGCCCCCCTCTGGCGCCACCCCTGTTCTCTACTATAGATAAAAGATGGCAGTGAAGAAGTCATCCAATTAGATGGAAGGTCCGTAGCAAAGGCGTGAATTATAGCAGTTAAACTGGGTCAAACAACGGCTCTAAGCTTCCCAAAAGACAAGTAGATGGTGGCCCCTGAGTTGCCAACGAGCTACCTTTGCCTCTATAACAACCTGTTGTTTTATTTGCATCAACTTCTCACTTTCATTAAGGCATTGGGGACCAGATAAGGATTGGTAAGGTCCCGGCTTTGGGGCCGGAGGTTTCCAGGTCCAAAACCTGACTCCACTGAAAAGAAGAACAGTACTTGTCAGACTTAAGATAATGAAGTTTTAAGTCCGGACAGGTACTGTTCTTCTATATTCATCGATATATTTAAAATAAGTGGCGAAACTAGAGGACCAGTCCGTGGACCCCCTCCCACTGGACCGATTTCGACAATTTTTATTTCATATGGAAGCTTATGACCCTAGATGCGTCATCAATGGTCGTCTGTCCCCACCACCCTCGATTTTCGAGAGAGATTGAAAAATAAAACTTTGGCAGAGTCCCTCCGCGTCTACAACCGCCAATTCGCCAATTTATTTCGCCAAGTTGCAAACATAGCCACAGGCAATTAAGATTACGGGCGAACTTGGCTGGTCGCCAAAGGCGGCTAATTCACAATAAAGTGAGATTCTTTCACTCATTGTTTAGTTCTACATTTACCCAGTGGCGGCGATTCGGGGAGGGAGGGGGGCAGTACTCCCCCATTTCTTGCGGAAAGTATTAAATTTTTGTTTCATATTACCTGTGTGAGACTAGGAATAATATAAAAAAACAGTGTCTGGGAAAGCTATTTAATTTTGTAACTAAATTGTTAAATACCGGGAGAGATATATTTGTATCCACAGATTTCTAAGTGTTTATTTTCTTTGTTCTTCCGAATGAAGTTCCGCACCTACCCACCCACTGACAGGGAGCGCTCTGGCTCCGAGTTCGGGGGTATGCTGTGGAGTAAGTAAGCAAGTGGAAACGGGTTTGGAACCTGGAGTCCTCCATCCCCGAAGCCGAGACCTTACTACTAGACGACCGTTGCCCTCTGAATTCTTCGTGCTTGGTTCGGCTGAAAAAGAAAACTAAATGAATAAAATTGAAAAAAATGATTCCTGACTATAAAAGTATAAGGAAAGCTCAAAAAATGAATGCTTGAAAGTGTTTTTATACATAAATTGAAATTACAGAAATTTTCACAATTTGTTGCCTTTTTTCATATATTTTTTAGAAATTTTATGAAGTAATATAATGAAAACTAAAAGCTCAATTTAGTCTAGTGCAATTAAGTTCGAAAATGTATCGAACCTGAATCCAACAAAAAGTGAGGTTCCTCTTTCTAGTAAAATTTCAACGTCAAGGTTATGAAGACCAATCATGATTTATTCAAAATTAAAACTAGAACTGGATTTAAAAACACGTTACGGTCCCGTTGAATGCACAAGTTCTCACCAAGCGTTAAGATGGCCGCCAACATTTTGGTCTTTATCGCGTTAAATCTAATACCAAACTCGGCTAGATATCACTTGAAAAAGTTCTAGTTTTAGAAGACGTACCGTGTTTTTAAATCTAACCAAAACTGAAATTCTACTTGCACAAAATTCACATTAAAATGCAAAAATTAAGTTGCAATTAAGTCTTTCTGCTGTACTTGGGGGCATTCTGATCACTAACACGTGGAAATGAGAATATGGATTCGAGATAGCCAGGTTGGGACTTTTCCCAGACAAAAAGCGCCAAATACTGTAAAAAAGATCGCAAGTTCTTAAGCCGGCCATTCACTTCACAGACAAACTGTATATTTTGGAACGCGAGAAGGAAAAACCGATAAAAATTATGGAAATGAGGCAAACGGCGTGCCATGGTTGGAATTCCGTCTGGACTGAAATCGGAACGAAAAATCAGAATCATCCTGAAAGAGGCTAGCAAAAAGAACAATTCCTTGCGTAGATTGCTTCGAGCGTAGCATAAATTAAAATCTGCAGGCCTTGCGTCGATTGAAGCCTCGCTTCGAGGATAGCATAAATAAAAATCTGCTGACTGGGAAAATCGAAGAGCGATTAACAAGCAGCTGTAGAGAGGGAGAGAAGACAGCTTCCCCTACCTTCGCTCAGAGTCAGCGTCCTTGTGAATGGCGTGCAGTGGCGTAACTAGGGTGAGGCAGGTATGGCACGTGCCCTGGGCGCAATTGCAAGGGGGCGCAAAGTTAAGGAGTCAATTGGTTGTATTTAAAAGAAAAGTAGGTTTTCTGTAGCTCTTATTTCCAAGATTCTCAAAAACTGAAATGGCTTCTACAAAGTGTTGGAGAATCTTAAGTATATAGTCATTTTCACAACCCGGAAACCTCAAGCTGCAACAAAATAATAAGTAATATTATGTTTCAGAGATTTACTGACCCAAACCGATACCTCCGAAATATCCCCCAACCCCCAACACAGAGTTTCTGAAAAGATAATGCGAATCACACTTCAAAAGAAAAAAGATGGGGCGGGGGCGCAGTTTCGGTATTTGCCCTGGGCGCTATTTTATATAGGTACGTCACTGATGGCGTGCCTGTATTTTTCGATTAAAATGGGTGGAAAAAAAACCGGGCTTAGGACAAATGGCATGGCTATACTTCAACTGAATGGCCGGCTTTAGGGATGGCTTTCTTAGTGATAAATGTTTGCGCCAAAACGGAACAACGCCACTATTTTAGCTTGGAAACGGCTGGGGCTTCGTTAAAGGAAAAATACTGGTTGTCTGAGGGCCGCCGACAGCCGAGACGGGCCCCAGGGCCAAATACTGGCAGGCGTCTCCGAAGCACACACTCCCAGGCGGGCCTCCCTCACATGTAAACAAGTATCTGAAAACGGTAAATATAGAATACTTAATGAACAACGAACCTACGACAGTGAAACTTGACTTCTGATTCGGCAGTTAAGAGGTAGTTTCTTCCTGTGTGCCTTCCCAGTCACGTCACCTGTTTCCCCGAAAATCTGACTTCTAGCCATCTTCTGTAAATTAGATTAATATAGTGAGTATCTGCGGGTTTTTCTATTCTGAGAAAATATATCTATATATAAAACGCTAAGGTACGTGGCACAGAAAAGAGGTTGATTTCTCTTTTTCCGATGGCAACGATCAGTTCGTTTCCAAAACAAAACCCGTGGCCTCCTCCATGTTAGGCATAACTTCATAGTCAGAGCCTGTTACTATATTCTTTCTGGTGTAAAATAACTTTTTCTCGACAGAAAATGGGTTTAAGATGAAGAATTAACTGTATTTCTTACAATATAATGAAACTTTGGGTGAAATGATTCAAAAGATATCAGTTAGAAATGAAGCAGATGGGCTTAGGCGAGCCAGAGGACGTTTGGATCATCGTCAAAATAATTTAAGTCAGCGAAGATAAAATCATTTCCATTCACAAATTCATCATAAAACTTACTATTGTGAAAATTGTACGTTGGCTATTTTTCTGTTATGCGCACACTATTTGGCGCCTTTTTTTTGCCTTGGCGAATTTTCTTGGAGCTCTGAATCGCCAGTTTGGCTCCAGAAGCGTTAGGAAAATCATGGTGTGCGTATAATCGAGCGCAAATGCTCTGCGCGGGATCAGCTAGCAAATGTAAAAATATCAACTCATACCAGGACTTATTTCCTTATCCCGGTACTCCTCTGTGTTCGGGACCCAGGAGTTTTTCCCTCCTGGCCCCCTCTCTCTGTGGTCCTGGCTAGTCTTCTCCTTTGTTAGCTAACAGAGAACATTTGTGTGGATGACCTACGTTAGTTGGTGAGAATAGGTGTCACTTTTCCCAGAAGAGACCTGCCAAATCTTAGCAATAATTCTCTAAGTTTGTTATCAAAACATCCGTTTTGAAACAACACGAGGGCCATTTTGGGACTGACCTCGTCGTTTTGAACCGCTGTCAGATGAAGAGGGCGACACCTGAATTGGCGACCCTCTCCAAACTTCCGCATCACACCAGAAGCAGGACGTTTGTCCCGCTACGATTTAAAGTGCAACAGCCCCACAAACACGGCGGATCCCTCTGGTTTTATGACACTCAGAGTGCGAGTGCTTATTCAAATAAATCGAAAAGGACTTCTCACTGTATGCCGTGCCGGATAATTAAATTGGCAAAGTAGGCAACTGCCTATGGGATCCGCAACTTTAGAGGAGCCCGAGATTTTTTAAAAAATGTTTTGAGGAGCTTCCAGAATAATTTAATTTTGTGTTTTCATTTAATTTACAAAGGCGATGCACTCACATTTATTAAAATTAAAATCAAGTATCGCTTAAATTTTGGAACATTATTCTAAAAACATTCCTAATTAATTATGTTTTGTAAGTTTTATATTTTGTTGTTTTCTAAATTAAAAAAATATGTTGCTTTCTAATTTTTAAAAAAAATCCTGATCGAATAATTATTTGGATTTTGTTGAAAAAAGTTTTTTAAATACTATTTTGTATAACATTATTTATAAATTTTAATTGTGTATTTTATTTCTATACGCTGTTTGCTGAAATCAGCGTATATCAGTGTATATCAGCTTGAAAATAATCCGGAATTAAATTGTTTACGATCTCTGCTCATCAAAATTTGCTACTGCTTATATTTATTTGATACTGCTGACTGCTTATGCAGAGATTAAATTAAAAACCAATGCAAAAACATGTGGAGATGAGAAGAGGGGAAAGGGGGGCCTCTGAGATCCAACCTCACTGCACGTTTGTATAGATTTGTTCTATCAGGAAGTTTCAAGCCAAATCTCAGCGATGAGCGGCGCCAACAATTGAACTTTAATTTTCCCGTAGATCCCGTTTCCGATCTACAATTCTGGCGATAAAACCACGTAATAAATTTCGTCCCTCCAGTCTTTTACGCTTTCGAGTTAACTTGCTCAGATTACTCCGTTTTTTTTTTTTTTTTGAAGGAGATGCATCCGAATCTCGAGGCGAAATTTTTTGACTTTTTCTCTTTACATTCTCCGTGAACGAGAACGTAAAGATGTGAGTTAGAGAAACCAGCGGGAGTGGTCTCCCCTAAACTTTCTCGTATACTTCTCGAAAAAGGTGCTGTTTCCTCTCCCCCCGCGTGGATAAAAAAATTCGAACCTATTGTAACCCAGGATCCAATGACTATCAGAAAATATTTAGGTAAAAAATCAAATTCGAAGAGATGCGTTCCGATTAAACGCATACCGATTTCTACTCTTTCTTCGCCCAAGGACAATCCTTCCGCGTGCAGAGATTGCTACCAAGTACGCATGCGCATGGAGAATCGGATGAAAAAAAACGCCAAACAGGAGTCAATAAATATCGTGCACAGAAGATTGCGTCCAATACGCATGCGCGTGGAGATGCGATTATACAGACCGACAGACAGTCAACCTTTTGACGGATTTGGCCCAAAATTTTATACGGACCTACATTCATGACGATAAAACTGTGTACGAAATTTTATCCTTCTAGCTATTCAAGTTTTTGAATTACAGCATTCGCATGATCGCAGACATACAGACAGACAGACTTCCCGCAGACGGATTTTGTCCAAAACTTGATAGAAACCTACAAATTATGTTTAAAGACCACATACCAAATTTCATCCCCGTAGCTCCAATAGTTTTCGAGTTATAGTGTTCACAGACAGACAGATATAATTCCCAAATTGTGTTTTTCGGACTCATGGAGGTGTAAAACGTGGAGATTCGTCAAAATCTCGAGTTCGAATTTTTTGACGATTACAATACTTTCTCTTTGTATACTTCGTATACGAGAAAGTAAAAAATGTAAGCGCTACTTAGTTTAGTTACATATTAACGTTCCGTTCTGTAGCAATGCGAAGGCTACTTTGGAAGGGACCAGCTCCGCGGTCAGATGATGAGCACGACACCTAAACTGGCCTCCCCTCTCCAAACTTCCGCACCGCACCAGCGGTAGGACGTTTGGCCCCTACCTAGGATTTGGCATGCAACAGGCCCAATACATGACGGATCTTCAGTGGAATCAGGTTTCGGGCCTGGAGCCCTCCGGTCCCAGGGCCGAGACCTTACCACTAGGCCACCGCGGCGCCGTAAGTGCTGAAATCTGAGAAATGCAAGTGGTGCATATTTTTTCCCAGCACATTATGTAAATCTCAGGATTTCGAAGTTTCATTGCTCTCGAACATTGATTCGAATTGCATTCCTCGCACTGAACCAGAAAAAAAAGAAGCTATATCTGAATTCATTTTCCGAGCGCTGAAGCAGCTTCCAAATGAAGACCGCAGACTGCCCAACGATGAAACGACGCCTATTTTGCCTTTTCCTAGTTTATCTTTTGTTAGAATGAAATATGTAATACTAAGCCGTTTCGTCTCCACAAATGTATACAACAAGAGAAAAATGTTAATTTTAAGACTAAAAAATGGTAGTAAACTTATATTCTTAATGCCTAACACAAGGGTGTCAAACTCGCGGCCCGCAGCGAGTATCTTTGTAGTCCAGAGAACGTAACAGTGTATGAAACAAAATCTTTAATACAATTTTATAGCTTAATTTCTAAAAAAATAATTAATTTTAATTAATTAATTTTTTAAATAATAGTATGACTCGAGCGCCACTTACCCTCGGGACGCCACTTTCAGTATGCAAAGTCATTAAAGGTTAACCGAGTCGCGTTCCTACCGAAGGGAGAGGGCCTAGGGAGAAAAAGAAGGAATGGTGCTTCCGGTCGGGCATGCAAACACCAAAGAGAAGAGAATGGGAGCCATAAAAAGCATAATAAGAAATATTTCTGTTGTGTCCGAAGCAATGATGGGGATGCGAAGATGAAATTCCAAGGGTTGTCAGACTCGTGTGAAGTGGTTCAAAGTACAGAGACAAAAAGCAGCGGTCAGTTTAGCTGCTGGACGAGGGGTGAGAGACACAATAGAGGGCAAAAGAAAATGAACGAAAGACGTTACAGCAGGAAAACCATGAATTGTTGAAAGTGCAAAGACGTTACAGTGAAAAACTGTTTAATTAAGTTTAAAGTGTTAAAAGTGCTTAGACTTGAAATATTTCTACCCCGAGTTGTAGGATCCGTCTATTACACCCATGA
Organism: Araneus ventricosus; assembly: GCA_013235015.1. NCBI lineage: Eukaryota > Metazoa > Arthropoda > Arachnida > Araneae > Araneidae > Araneus > Araneus ventricosus. The sequence goes on from BGPR01052233.1 coordinate 8,092, forward strand.
TTTTTCTCACTGTTGGTCTCTGTATGGAAATCTTTTTAATCCCTAATCAAATTTTTACTTTCAGCGTATTAAAATGTTTACTTAAATGCATATTTTGGTACAAAATTAAAATAGAATCAGCCTTTGGATCCATAGCTGCAGCCCAATCAGCCCATTGGACAAGAGGGCGTCGTATTAATGGCATGTGGCTATGCTTTCAAATTGTCGGAATAGATTGGCGAATTGGCGGTTGTAGAGGCCGAGGGCCAAATTATTGTTTTTCGACATGTCTCGAAAATGGAGGGTGGTGGTGGGCAGGCGGCGATTGATGACGTCATAAGCTTCTATACGAAATGAAAACTATAGAAATCGGTCCAGTGATTGGGGCTGGGGGGCCGGTCCTCTGGTTTTGCCAATTATTTTAAAGATATAGATCATAGAAGATATTTTAACTTTATGTGAAGAGAAAATTCAAGGGCCAAGAGGAGTATTCGAATTAGTCACGTTCCACTGCACACAATTTTATATTCATCGAGTTATGGATACAAAAATTGTTCGACTGTATGGTGCGGATGGGAAAAAGCTACCGGCTTTAACCGAAAACCGTTTTATTTGTTTCGGTTAACCGGTTTTTTCGGTTATTTTTTCACACACACACGAGAAAAAAAGGGGATATACTTGATGCTTACACTGTCAGCTGATCTCGTAGCCATGTCTTGTCGGGATCTCCGGTCAGCATGGTTGGTTTTGCGGAAGTCCTGAAAACGTGCCTGTTGTTCTCCTCTCCCCATGGTCCGACGGACTTCCTGCCGTCTCGCTGTCATCTGAATGGGAAGTGTCCTGGACGCCTTTTCTTTCGCGGGTTAAGGGGATCATAATTTCATCACCTCGTTAGTGTGGCTGTCAATTTTTTCAAAGAATTTGATCGATAGTTTTCCCCAAACTGGGGAAACGCAACTCATGATGGGACGAAGAATGTCTGTATAAGAAGTAGCTTGTTTCTCAGAGATTTGAATTTCTGCCTATGAGGGGGTAACAATTTGGCTTTGGCACCTCTAACCTTTGTGTTAATGTTATTAACGTGTTTTTCACAAGTTAGACGCGAGTCGAAATTTTATATTTACTAAGTTATGGGTACATAAATTCTTCAACTATATGGATAGGATCGATGGCGAGTTCGGCACGAAAAATCGCTTCTCATTTTCGTATTTTTGAGAAAGAAATGTAAGTACAATTAGTGTCGCTGTTTAATAAATTATAGAAAAATATCTATTTTAATCTGTTACTAGTTTATATGCTTGGCGTTGCTCGGGGTAGAAATATTTTCAAGTCTAAACACTTTTAACTGAATTAAACAGATTTTCGCTGTAACGTATTTCGGTAATTTTCTTTTGCCCTCTCCTGTGTCTGTGACCCCTCGACCAGCAGCTAAACTGACCTCTGCTTTTTATCTCCGTACTTTGAACCACTTCAAACAAGTCTGACCACCCTTGGAATTCTATCTTCCCATCCCCATCATTGCTACGGAGACAACAGAAATACATCGTATCATGCTTTTTATTGTTCCCCATTCTCTTCTTTTTGGTGTTTTTTTGCCTGAAATATTTATTTTAATCTATTATAGCCCATTACTAATTGCAGTTTAGTGTAATTAGTTTGTTCACCACAGAAATGCATTTAAAGATTATAGGAAATCTTGAATAACCAATATTTGAAAAATCGGATGCACAGCGAACCCTCATTTATATCGAACTTCGTTGATTATAGCGACCGGTCCTTTGAGAGTTGGTTACAACGAGGTTTGACTGTATTTTTATTTAGACAAAAGTCTATCTAAAAGTCTGTTCGCTAATGCCGCTTTCATTAAGGATCTCTTTTGTGATTTCAAGGAATTAAAAAAAGGAATAAATTTAGATCTTTTTTAAAACTGCGAAAAAAGTTGGATGGACAGCGACGTCCACGCCCAAACCTTCTGCTGCGACAGTTGAAGTCCTTTCTCCAAAACACTTCAGACTGTCGAACATCTGTTTTGGATGAGCAGTTTCGGCTCATCTGTCTATAAGGGAGATGGAGATAGAGCGGTTCTTACTTCCTTGTTTGTCGTATACGAAGTTATACAAAGAGAAAGTATTGTAATTGTCGAAAAATTCGAACTCGAGATTTTGATGAATCTCCACGGTTTAGACCCCCGCGAGTCCGAAAACCACAATTTTGGAATTATGCCTGTCTGTGAACACGATAACTCGAAAACGGTTATAGGTACAGAGATGAAATTTGGTATATGATCTTCACACATAATTTGCAGGTTTCTATCAAATGCTGGACAAAATCCGTCTATGGGAAGTCTGTCTGTCCGCGTTCATGTGAACACGATAACTGAAATAGCTAGATGGATAAAATTCGGCACACAGTTTTTGTTAGGAACAGGGAGCGCGATGGCCTTTGTCAGATTTATTCTGTTTAGATCCAAAAAGGGCAAAATCCTTATAAGCTTGACTCTTAACTCTGGTTATGAAATAGTTGCTCCGGTGATAGGCTAAGGCTTCCTGACCCTTGCGCGTGGAATTCCGGTGAAT
>BGPR01052234.1:0-10646 GCA_013235015.1 Araneus ventricosus
ATAGACTAGATGATTTGGACATATTTTTAAATTAAACTAAGATTAACTTTTCCTTTTTAAAAAAGACAGGAATGGCAAAAAGAAATTTGGATGTGATAGAATTATAATGCCATATTTTACAATTAAATAGATTCGTAATCTTGAATGTATATCACCATCAGATTTGGCATTTAAAAATTTATTATTAAAAGGTGGGAAATCAATCATGACAAAAAGGAATGAACTTATTAAAACTTAATAACAATATATTACAAATAGTTAATAAAAGTTCACATTAAATGTTTAGAAATGAACTTTTACTCTTTTATTTTCCAGTAATGTTGAGGCCGTGGTGGCCTAATGGTAAGGTGACGGGTTTCAGACTCGAAACCCGATTCCACTGAAGAACCATCGTGTATTGGGCCTGCAGCACGTTGACTCATACGTACTGGGTCAAACGTCCTCCCGTTGGTGCGATGCAGAAGTTTGGAGAAGGGGTGCCAGTTCAGGTGTCGTACTCTTCATCTGACCGCTGTTAAAATATACGAGGACCGTTCCAAAATAGTCCTGGTGTTTCTTCAAAGAGGACGTTAATATAACTCCGTCTCTAACTAAACTTATTCAGTAATGTTGATTAATTTTCCTTAATTTTTGGTCTAATTTTTCATTGCCTTCTTTCGTCGAATGACTGACTCTCTGTCACTGTATACGATCATTTTTTCAGAGGTCTTCAAGCATTCTCCATGAAATAGGCCGTTTATGAATGTGCGGTTTATTTTCCTTCTCCGAATAATATTTTGTGAAGAGGAAAATAAATTTATATGATATCTGTTAATATATAAGAATATTTTTAATTATTATAAAATAAAGAATGAAAAATTCTAGAGAAGATAATTAAAACAATATCTCACAAACCATTTATTCTATGAGTTTTATAGATACCAAAATTTCGGATATGAAACGACAAAATAAAATACTATGAAAATAAAAGAAAAAGGGAAGATAAATTTTGAAAAAAAATATGTAGGAAAAGGAAACACTAAAAGAGATATTAGTGCAAAATATTGCACAGCCACTTTTCTTTCCAGGAAGGTATACTTATTTTAATGCAATGCGAAAGATAAACTATAATATGTCAACTTTATTCATATTTAGAGATGTATATAATAACCGTACACCTGCCAGAGGTTCTAGAAAAATGTAGTCTTTCCATCTGTCAGAAAATGAGTGAAATCTCAACATCTGTCGTTGCAGACAAAAAAAATGTTTCCGATAGTTTTCATACTCTGCCGTTTATTTACTTTACGGAAAGTTATACAATTAGACGCAGTGTGTCTGACAGATAATTTTTGGGTAACATTTCCAGATGGAAGTTTGAGACCAGTTAATTGACACATGGTCAAACACGAGCAGGAAAGAGAGTATCTCTTTACAGCACAAGTGAAGGGGGCTGTCATGTAGGAATGAAATGGAAAAGTAACATGGTGGAACCTTTGCGAAGCTCGGAATTTCAGAGAATAAATGGAATTTCAGATTGAATCCCACTTATGCAACTTGGTCAGCGTAAATTGCGTACAAGTTGATGAATTTTGCCCTTAAATGATGCGTTAGGATTTTATCATATTAAATAAATTAAATTGTCTTATATTATTTATCATATTTCGACTTTGACTCTTTCTATGAATAGAACTATTGAAAGCCTTTATTTGAAATATAATCCTTCTCTGTATTTAAGAAAACCATTAACACCGATTTTTGCAATCAAATTCATCCGCCATAAACTTGTAGAAAATTCTTTACAGTTTTCGTCTAACTACTACGTTGGCAATGTTATTTTATTTATTTATTAAAATGTCATATCTTCAAAAGTGTGCTTTTTACTTTCTGATTCTCATTGAATTATAATGTTATTTATATTCGTAATTTCTTTTGTTATTTTTAAGGATTCAAACATCACATTTGTCATTTTTGCATACAAAATATTCCAGCAAATGTATTTTTACTTATAATATAATTATTAGAAACGTCCTTTTCAAACTATTTCTTAATTTTAGATAAATATTTATCAAATAATAGCTTAGATAAAAATCCTCATTTGACTGATACTTTAGAATTTAGTTTCCTGAAACGAAAAATTAAGGATAAAACCCTTACAAAGCTATCAAAATTTGGTCGAATAAAAAAATTTATATCGATCTAAGGTCAAAGAACAAATAAGAAATAATCTTCACATATAGTATAACATTATACGCTTGCTTTTTTATATGCTGGTAGCTAGCTACTGTTAGTAAGAAGTTAAAGTACTGCTGAAGTAGACGTAGTAAAACAGGTGGAATCCACATTGGAAATATTAATTTTCTGTACAAAAAAGTTATACCGCTAAATTTTTTAAACTCTCTTACCTCAACATATAACTAATTTGTTGCATAACGGACTGAAATTGCTTCAATTTCGCACAGCAAAATACAATTTTATATTTTACAGCAAGCTACAATTTTATACAGTTTTCGATTGAGAAACCAAAATCTAAGAATTGTTAATTTTGCCGAGTTCAGATGTGCTCAATTGTAAACTAAACTGTTTCTAACTATTAACATACATCGTGTTGCCTGACCTTCTATGTAAGTTCGTAAATTATGTCATCACCCTATCATACTAGCCAAAATCATTTGAAACCCTTCGGATGAAGCACTCTTTTGTTGAATATATAAGAAAATATGAAATATGGATGCAATGTCAAATTTTTATTAAAATAATTGAGCACTCATCTACTAATAGTCCAGTAAAATGGTACATTTTGGTATGCAAAAGGTCGGGTAGTTTTGATTTTTGGATATGTTGTTAGTGTTGGGCGCGTGTCGTAAAATCCAAATTTTCGACCTCGTCGCGCCAAGGCGCGCCACTTGAACAAAACATCAAAATTTTGGATCTTTTCGAAATTTTTTCACAATATCTCCAGAACGGTTGGTTTTACAGAAAATATTATCCTTCACAAATTTAAAGTAGAGTAAATCTGTCACAGTTTGAACTCAAAATCAGCTCTGTAACTTAAATAGTGACAGAGACACAGGCTTCCAAAAAATCACGATTTTCTCAAAAATTTATGAAAATTATTTTTCGTCAATTTTTGTTGAATATGTCCTAAACTAATATAAGGTGTTTAGAGTAAACGTCATATGGACCAATTTTAAAGGCGAGTACATTTGCTATAAATAAAGCACGATAGGATGTTTCTACGACTTATATTTCAAGATATTCAGTTGTTCATCGAAAGAACGGTTTAGAAATTGTTGACATCATAAAACAATTAAATAGTCTAAAAAAATATGGACTAAGTTGATATAACAAATGTTAAAACTTGGAGTTGTTAGGCATAAACCATATAATCTGTTTCTACCACATGCTTGGCATAGCATGGATAAACCATATAATATATGTTATTTAAAGTTTTTGACGAGCCAGGACGGAAATCTTCAAGCTCTGTCTACTGCTCCTTGTCCTCTTCATCTAGCTGAAGATATAAATCTTCTATATGTTCGTATATAAAGTTATTTATTGACGATGGCGTGTCGTCTTACTTTTCAATGCTGTCCTCATGCAGATTGATGTCTGACACGTTCTCGTAAGCTTCGCCCAGAGAACAAGTGCCCAGGGACATATAAGACCTGCTTTCCGGCAACCACAAGCATTCTTGCAGTTGCAAGATATAATTTTCAAGAGGGATTCAGGAGCTGCGTCCCTTTCCATCTTGCGTGGGGAGAAGCCGAATCGAGTAGGTACCCAGCCCCCACTAAAGAGGATTTTTCTCTTGTCCTAACCATTTCTGTATCTGAAGGTAAGATCTTAAGGCCTGAAATCGTGATGCATCCACGGTTGGGGGTAAACGTGCTAGAGTGGACCTTGCTTTATTTGCTTATTGGGTAAATAGCGTGTAGTGCAAGTGATTGAGATCACATGCAGAGATTCTGGAGTTACCTCCATATAAATGAATCAGAAAAGTAACGCCTGCCTTAGCCACTTGGTCAATGGTAGCTTCAGAGTTGAAAAATACTTGTATTTTTTCTTCTAGGTGTCGGGTTTTTTTTCTAAAAGAGAGCAAAATTTCGTTTTCCCATGGCCGAATAGTGCACTTGTAGTATCACACCCACTGAAAGCGTGAATGAACAAAATCATTCTGCTGAATTTGTATTTAAATGACTTTGTGGAGTATAACACATCTGGCGTCCTCCCTTTTCCACATTTTCGGAAGTACAAGTTCTCTTTCATTGGAGCTAACCCCGTTAGAAGGACTAAAAAGTCAATGTTTTCACCAACCACGAAAATATTGTCATACTAAGATTTAACAGAAACAGCAGTTTTAACAATTAGTACGTCTGCATCTTCTACTGCCTGTTTAACTGTTACATTTGCTTTTTGTAGAAACTTTTTCAAGAGGTCAATGAAAAGCACCTTGTTTCTTTCATTTGCTAAAAATTGTTTTTGAGAATTTTCTGGACATGTGGCTTCATTGAAGATTATCTCATGTGATGAATGTAAGTTTGCTTGTCGAATGCGTTCTGCACTTTTGGTGCTCTTTCCATTCACCTCAGAAGGATATCCATCAAACACTACGGCTACGTTCGATCCATAATGTGTTTGTAAGTATGTCAGATAACTATTAGCAATGCCCCCGAAATTCATGTTCCGCTGCCAAACAACTTTGTGAAGTAAGTGGCCTCCATCCACCACTACAAAATTATTTTTACCTTGGACAGCATTAATTTTGGTTGGTGTGAACGCTGAAAACAGGAACGATTTAGTTCCTTTCGCATTCCCTCTTCATTAAAATTTTGACGTTTTGTTCAAGTGGCGCGACGAGGTCGAAAACTTGGATTTTACGACACGCGCCCAACACTAACAACATATCCAAAAATCAAAACTACCCGACCTTTTGCACAGCAAAGCCCTATTTTCTGACGGATTTACTGGACTATAAGTTTTATGACCTTAACTTCTCATTCCTTAACTTAATTTTTTTAAAAATAGGAATTTTGTAAATTGTTGTTTTAAAGCAATCAAATTTTTCGCACTAAAAAATTGCAAAAGTTTCAAAATTGGCAGAAAAATTTAGCTTTTTTAGAAAAATTATCATTTCTAAAACAATATATTTGAGACTCCTAAAAATTTATTAGATAACGTCAAAGCAAGGAATTATAAAGGAAATCCAGATAAAGAAACACTTCCATTTCAAATTTGGCAAAATAAATAATGCATTACATACTGTATTCCCGGAACATATTCAGTTTAAAAGTTCCGACTGGTAAAAGAATTAATCGAATTCCGTGCTTCGTTGATGAATGCTTTCATGCATTTGACACAAAAATGAACAAATTTACAAATACCTTAAAGAATGACAAATATTTAAAACATTTCCTTCTTATATTTTATTTGCAATCCCTTAAACTGAACCTCAAATCAAATTACATTTTTATGATTTATGAATACCTCCTTTTTAAAGCACAAAGTTAAATTTACCATAATATCTCATAAATTATTCATTTTATATAGGTTCAATATTTTTCTGTACAATATGTTTCTATCTAAATTAAAAATTTAAAGTTTAGATTCCATACATTGGTTTAAAATTAGAATCTATACAATACGTTATCTCAAATGACTATTAAATTGAATAATTATTCATTGTAATGATATTTTAATGATTATACTGTTTAATTTTATACCATGTAATTATTCTGCTTGAATATAAAATTAACGCATAATTCCTTCAATCCAGTTGATTTCTACTCGTACTTATAACTGATATAATATGGAATGCACGCAAGTTAATTCCTGATAATGAAACATCCTACAGCTACTATGAACTCAGGAATCGATATTAAAGCTCAAATCATCCTGATTTCCTTAATGGTGTCATTGGATTCCATCATTCACTAAATACTGCATTAAATTGAATAAACCTGCTTTTCGCAGTTTGGTTAATACATTTGATTATAAACATTTGTCGAAAGCAGTTTGCCTGTGTTTAGCAGGACAGTATTAGATCTTGTTAAGGAACCAGAGTAAAACACTGTAAATGAAAATAATCTTTAAGAGCATGAAAACATTTTCATGATTGATTCCGAGTCAAAATGTGCGATTGCCCTAAATTTTTAGCAAAAAAATATATACTTTAGTAGCGAATTACGTTTCAATGTCTCCTTATAAATCATATATCTTAATAAATTGTTTCTTCTGTACTTCTTTTTCTATTAAGAGTTATATATTGTGGAACCTTTTTATTACTATTAAGACAACGTGTTTAATAACGTTTCCAATCTGATATTAAAAAGGGAAATATTATATAAACAGTTCAAATTTTATAAAACAATTATGACGTCACAATCATGCTACAATAAAATGAGAAAAATTCGAGAAAATAAACGATTTATTAGTCTTTTAATACAAAATTTGTATGGTCTAGAGTTTTAAAAAGATTTAATGTTTCAAATCTCTGTTTACAAATTATTTTAATGTGTTATTTGTTTTTATGAAAAATTGGGACACTGGTTGTTAAAAGGTGTTACTTAATAAAGGAAATAGGAATTGTCCACATTTTAGCTACCTGACTTTCGAGTTCGATACTTCTATTTGCTGCCAAAATTTAAAGTAGTTATCAAAACACTTAGCATCACAACTATTTATTTAGGAAAACTGGACTTACAATCTTCAACAACAATTTATTCATGTTAAATGATTATATGTTAAGTATGAGACTAAAAATAGGCAAACAAAAATATACTCATGCTTGATGTTGACGAGATTTACTATTTTATGTGAATGGATGGAAAAAAACTTTTTCCCATATTATACTTTTGAAAATCATCAACGATTGCTTAATCTGTCCCTTAATTGGTGTTAGTATGGGTGGATGTCGAAAAAACAATCCAAATTAACACCTTCCCTTAATACTGAATGTATTAAGGATATGTAATAGACTAAATTGCACTAAATGCTAAAATATCCAACTGCTGAACACCATCCTCTCCTGAACTGTATCAAGGCTACCAAAGTGGTGATTTAGATCCATTTACAAGATACTCTGTTCTACTATTCTCTATGTTAGATGTTTATTGATAATTGAGGGAATTTTATTCTAAAATCTGACAATGATTGGCAAGTGAAAAATCCGATAAGCATTCAAACGGCGATGAAACATAGTTTATTTAACAATTTAGCAACTGTGACATTTCCATAAGGCCGTAAGAGTGAACGTTTTCAGAATTATCTTTAATTATTTAATCTGATTGTTAACTTTCTGTATTGAGTAGGTTAAATATGGAAAGAAAATATATCACTGGGGTCAATGCTTTTTTCATTAAAATTGCACTAAATTATAAAATATCCAACTGCTAACAGCTTCCTCTCCTGAACTGTATCAAGGCTACCAAAGTGGTGATTTAGATCCATTTACAAGACGCCCTGTGCTACTATTCTCTATATTAGATGTTTATTGATAATTGAGGGAATTTTATTCCAAAACCTGACAATTATTGGCAAGTGAAAGATCCGATAAGCATTCAAACGGCGATAGAACATAGTTTATTTAACAATTTATGGCTGTAACATTTCAATAAGGCTGTAAGAGTGAACGTTTTCAGAATTATCTTTTAATCTGATTGTTAACTTTCTGTATCGAGTAGGTTAAATGTTGAAAAAAATATATCACTGACTTCAATGTTTTATTATTAAAATTTAAGTAAATTCAAAAACATACAGACAAAAAAATCTAAATCTTATTTGGAGGCTTTGAGAGACGAGTTTAATTTCTTTTAAAATTCTGAAACATAACAAAAAGTATCATAGCTCATTTTATTGCATTTTATTATTCGTCCAATTTCATATTCCACCAAAATTGTTTCCTTTTTTACGATAAAATGAAATATAAATTGCTGTTTTTCAGATGTGGTGATCAATATTGTCTAATTTTATAGGAAAGCTATTCTTACTTTACTAAAAAAGGAATATGTTTGCAATACATCATTCAAAGTGTTTTAATTCATCACTTATAATGGAAAGCTCTGAATAGAGACAGAGAGTGGTTTTCTACCATCTAATTCCACTTGAAAAATAATACTTTCTAAGTTCCCTGGCGTCGTCACTTTGAATATCAGCTTAGAAGAGATAAATAAACTCAACGGACACTCAGGCAAAATCCCATGAATTTACATGTGTTGATTTAGTTCCTGCATCAACTTTGGGAAATTGCATAAGATGATTTCCCTCTCGCTTTCTTGCTGTGCACACAGCATATGAATCATCTCGACGTATGGTGTCGAATCCCGAATCTTTCGCATCTTCTCTCTCGCTCCCCTAAACCCATCTTAATCTCTGTTCTACTAAGTTTTCTCTCGGTCCATCTCCAACTGTAAATTTTTCCCTTGGAGATTAGATGCATATTGCTAAGAAGATTAGAAATGTAGTTCGACAGTAACATTAATTTTCATTGCCATACTCAAGATTTGATACAGTTGTAATGAATTTAATAAGGGATGTTATAAATCAAAAGTGACTTAAACAAACCATTAGTTGCGTATTTAATTTAAGATGTTTGTCGAACTATATGAATCGATCTCTACAGTTAGATTTCTGATTTATCAAGAAATCTCTTGTTTTCAGTTAGGGCTTCTTATTTTCAGTTAGTGCTTATATAATTGTATCCGGATTTTATTTGCGGTTCAAAACAACAATTTTAAGTCGCCAGTGAAAAATGTTTTTGATAATAACATTCAGTTTTAAATGTTCTGTGAGTTAAAGGCAATTCAAATGCATTGCTGTCTGTTCTTATATTTATTCAAAGCTTAATTTCTGGCTTTGCATGCTCCAGAAAGCGAGCTTTGCTTTCCAAAAAAATGAAAAATAAGAAAAAATCTTTGAATGCAAAATAAATATTTGTTTTGCTATGGTGAATGAGTTCAAATGTAATAGAGTATATAGATGAAAAAGAAAGAATTGATAAATGATCCTTTGTAATCATGCCTTAAATAATTCTCTAAAGAAAAATAATCTCTCATCGCACATGGACACACACACACACAAACTTGAGTATTCTCAAAGCTTGGTCAGAAATACTTTTAACCTCATGAGAGTTCTTTTAACATAGAAACATATGTACCGTAATATAGTTTTTTTAATGCAATAATGAAAATACTGCGAATGGTATGCTGGAAATCGTCCTGGTCTGTCTCTACAGTCCGAAGATACAAGTTCTACACAGATTGCATTGGCCAGACTTCGTAGTGGCCATATCAAAAGCTCGAAATTCGTCGACAAAGGAAAGACTTATTACTCTTACCCTTGTTCCTGTCCTGCTTCTCCTGCTCTTGTCATTGACTGTATTGGAGCCTCTGCCAGGCTGCTGTGGAGTGAGGTGGAAAATGGACTTGTGGTACTGTTGGAGCGATATGGTATCATGGACCTGGTCTAGTATTTGGACCAGGAGGACATGAAACAACAGCATAATAATACGGAAAACAGACTAAGTATTTGTAGAAGCCAGGGAATATGAGATGTAGAAATCCTTATGACACTGGAAGGAAGTATCGTTCGTAAATCACTTAAAATGTACCTGGTAAAAGAAACAGAACGTGTCTAAGTGATGCGTCCATTTCATCTGAATAAAATGCAACTAAAGTGGGTTTCAGCAACCATTCTCAATATATGGGATACATTGCCGAAAGGGCGGGAGCAACAGTTGAGAACAATAACAATGTCTTAAAAAAGTTTTTACTGAAAAATATAATCATGCTAAATCTTAAAAACTGCAAAAATAATATCTCACTTAAAAATGCATTAGAATTTATACGTAACAAAAATGTCTTTCGATAATAATTTTTAAACTTCCAAACATTTATGTCTTTTCTTAGCCTTTCTTGCAAACCAAACATTTTGAAAGGAAAATTAAAATTTGAAATTTAATTTCACTCCATCCTGCGGATACTGATTCTTCATAAGAATCTCGTTAGCCCTCGAGTCCATTTAAAAATTACTAATTTTTTTTTTTTTTTACTTTTTAAGTTCTTCCTTTGAATTCGCGAAACGAAATGGTTTTCTTACTCTACCCCACACCATTACTGTATACACTAGGGAAGTGAGTGCCCTCTGGTGGGAGAATTCGATTTGTACGTGACTGAGTTTGTAACTGGACATTCTTTAGGCATTTTACGAAAAATGTTTCATTGAAATACATAAATGTAGAAAAAGTATCCTTGCAACCTATAATCTATAAATTCAGCCTTGTTGCACAAAATGAAATACAGTAGTGTACTATTTATTCCAATTAGAAACTTTCCATATAACTTCAGAAACTCTCTGATTGTTCGTCGAAATACTTTCCAACACAAGCTAAATGATGAAAATTCAACTAAACAAATTCTTTAAAATTGCTTTATCCTGATTTCCTTAGAAAAATTTCGATGAATGTATGATGAATTTTCTTTCGTTTGAAACTATTCCCAAATGAATATTTTCAGGAAATCTGTTTCCTCTGACTTGCTCCTTAGATGCGCAGTCGTCTTTCTCTCATTGGGAATGATGCTATTACTATAGACGTTTCGAATAGACGTGAGTTATAAGGGCATTATGGGAAGAGACAGTTTCATTTGAGATGGAATTCCTTAAATCGGTTCAGT
>BGPR01052236.1:0-10645 GCA_013235015.1 Araneus ventricosus
TATGCTGTTCACAAATCACTCTCTTTCAGTTACTTCTCCCCTATATTACCTGGCACTTTTAGTAGTCCATTTAGTAGTCCTCTTTGTTAGGGTTATAAATTTCCCTCGTTCTAATGGTGAACCTTATGATGTTCACAAATCACTCTCTTTCAGTTACTTCTCCACCTATATTCCCAGGCACTTTTAGTAGTCCCCTTTGTTGGGGTTGTAAATTTCCCTCGTTCTAATGGTAAACCGTATGCTGCTCACAAATCACTCTCTTTCAGTTACTTCTCCCCTATATTCCCAAGCACTTTAAGTAGTCCATAAAATTTTTGTCTCCTCCTCCTTATAACTCCCACTGAAATAACACGATTTCGAACATCGCATTCCGTCCCAGCTCTTCGGTTTAAGCTCAGACGAGCGAAGAAATTTAAACCTTTTCCCAAAGAATCCTCAGGTATCTAACCATCTTTTCGTAAATAGCCATCTTTATGCCGTGGGATGCTCATAAGTATGTCGAACGTCCCTCCTTTAGGACTTTTATAGGATGGGCGAAAAGTATTGCTGGAGTTAATCGTCGTTCTTCACCATGCCTTGAAAAAAGAGGAAGAAAGAAAATTGGTAATTACCATATAGTAATAGATATAAAGCGACAAAACTTCTGTCTGAAATATTAAGAGGAAGAAAGAAAATGGGCAATTACCATATAGTATTAGATATGAAGCGATAAAACGTCTGTCTAAAATATTAAGAGGAAGAAAGAAAATGGGCAATTACCATATAGTAATAGATATAAAGCGATAAAACTTCTGTCTAAAATATTAAGAGAAAGAAAGAAAATGGGCAATTACCATATAGTAATAGATATAAGGCGATAAAATTTCTGTCTAAAATATTGGCATATCGGAGTAGTTTGGACAGTTGAAACAGCTTGATGTATCAGTTAAGCAAGCTAAATATCAGAAATGACATTGGATGTGACATTTCGGGACAACTTCTGAGAATCTTCTCAGTGAGAGGAATAGCAGTTAACTGACACCTTCTTCTTGTTAAATAAGTGGACCTTCAAAGTTACAAAAACTTTTCGAATTATTATATCTTATTTAATGAGTATTGATATAGAAAAGTATATTTAGTTAAGAAGTTTTCTGATTTGGTTTATTAACAAGTAATCAGTGACTTGTGATTTCAGAAACGAGCATTGCTGCAAAAAGTGATTCTCAAAAGTTTATTATAGTTCAAATGTAGGGAAAAAAGAAACTACCTTTAAGTAGTTGAAAATTTTAAACTGAAATTACCTGAAATGCATTTCAAGAAAAATATAGATGTATTTTTCAATTCCTACTATTAGTTAACACTCCCCCTACATATATATTTTTATATATCTTGTTCAAATTTTCAATCGTTAATAAAATACTTTTTATTCATACACTCAAGTTCAAATACATTTTTTAAAACTTGTAGTGGATGGCACTTGATGTTAATACAGTTTTTTCAAATATTAATTCATTAATTAAATTTAATGAATTAATATTTGAAAAAACTGTATTAACATCAAGTGTCATCCACTCAAGTTCAAATATATTTTTTAAAACTTGCAGTGGATGATACTTGATGTTAATACAGTTTTTTCAAATATTAATTAATTAATTAAATTTAATTAATTAATTAATTAGATCTCTGGAAAAAATTTCTTTTTCAGATTCTTTTTTCATTTGGGTTCTAGTCAACACCATATATAGAAAGGAAAATGGAAAATTGCAAGGAAATTCGCTTTCTATTTTGCCACTTAATATTGTGATTCTGTCATTTGTATATACATATTTATATTAATTGTAATTATTTATTAAAAAGTAATTAAAATAAAATTTTTCTTTGTTGACCTAAGTAGGAATTGACTTAATTTTTTTTTAAATTTTATATTACTTGTTTTTTCTATGAGTGATTTCTAAAGAAAGGAAACGAATATGTATTAAACCATATCTGTTTCCATCCAGACGATATAAAAATTAAACCAAAATATAAAATTTAAGAAAAATGAATCAAGAAAAAGAGGGCGAGGAACAAAATCCAAAGCTGCGTTACTATTAAGTTCAAGTAGAGAAAACCTGGCTTTTCGAACCACTTACGTATTCAACAGTGAGCGAATTTTCGTGCTTTCCAGTACTATTTGGTATACAGCCCCATTCTTTAGTTCTTCTGCTTATTGATTCAAGTTTAAAAAATTATTTCAGGGGCTGTTGCAGTTCTGTAGCCCTAACGGACGAGCCGTCACTGCAAGTAGTGTAAATGCTTTCATTAAATTGGGCCTATTGTTGAAAATTTGATTTTTAGCAAGTGACTTTTTTGTTAAACATGGGAGAAAAGAAGCTAAAAGTGTTGAGAGGAAGCCATTTAAAGCTATTAAATTCAAAATAAATTCTAAAGTGTTTTCCCATGTATAAATAAAATATTCAATTTTCGAGTTTTGCATGGATTCGCATATCTGTTTTAATGCTTTCATTTATAAATTGAAAATTTCGCGTATACAAGTTCAGGTATTCTTCTCAAAGGTAAGTTTTTGAAATTCAATATGATACTACCCAGACAGAAATTTTAGTTTGCAGCAAGCTTGCACTGCAAATCTGCAAGCTTGCACTGCAAATCTGCAAGCTTGCAGCAAGGTTGGCTCGACAAGAGTGCAAGCTTGAAACAAGCTTGCAGCAAGTTAACGCAAGCTTCGAAATCACCACGCGACGAACTTGCAGCAAGCTTGCCACGTCAAACTCATTGCAAACATAGCAAAAACAGAGTACGAACACAACCTCGGATTAGAACTCGAGACCAAGCGCTTACTAGCATAACGTTCTAAACCACTCAGACAGCTGGACTGCGAGAGGATAAGATAGATTGTGCTAATAGATCGCGCATACGATTTATTTTAAACTCTTCTCTTGATTTCATTAATTTTTTAAATTTTGTGTTGAGAACATGATTTGAAATCAAAGAGAGAGCGATTTTCTCTAATAACTACGTTTTGCTAGTAGAATAAATTATGAAATTAGGTTTCAAAAGTAATTACTTTTGAAATGGGAAATTTAATTTTTCAACAAACATTGACTGTTTTTTAGGTTTAATTTTGTTTATAAACGTTAAAATTTCAACATTAAGAAAAAGGCAATATAGTTTTCTTTAAAGTGCGAGTTATATATTTAGTAAAAAGATGATGTTTCAAAATTTTTTTTATAAAAAAGTTAGTTTTTTCACAAATTATCATTGATTTATTGAATTGATAAAAAGAAGGACGGTCTAGGAGATGCTATTAAAAATCGAATGTTTTTTTAAAACAGAGACAAAGATAATTATCTCTTTGTGCTATCATCTTTGCATCAAGCTTGTTTTGCAAAGTCACAGCAAGCTTGCATTGCAAAGAGGGGTGGCGCTAGTTGTCACAGCGAACTTGTGTCAAACTCGTTTTGCAAGCGAGGGTGGCGATTCTGCATTATTAGTTTGCCACAAGTTCGCTTCAAGCTTGACGCGTCAAATTTGCCATGACAAGGTAATATCAAGTAAAAATCAAACTTGCTCAAACGTACGTGCTATCTGGGTATATATACTAAATACTACTAAATTACGTTATACTGAAATTCAATAGAAAAATACTCAAGATTGAATTTAGAACGATACAATTTCCTTTCATTACTAGGGAGATGCGTTAGATTTAAGCTTTTTTAAAGGGTAAGTATACTTTTGGGGCTACAGCTTCTTGTTTTAGTTTAAATTAATATATACGGTTTACATAAAGGTAAATCATATTTTATATATTTTACTTTCTGGTAAAACAGTGTAGTAGAGAAATAAAATGTAAATGTTGCGAATTGTCAGTGTTATTTTCTGGTTTTGTATTTTTTCCAAAGATTAATTACTGTATTTTGATGTAACAAGCTTGAAAAACTGGAAATTGTACAAAAGGTGTTACCCAAAATGTTTTCAAAAAAATGTTATTAAAATATTTATTTCATAAACATTGAATTCACGGGAAAAAGTGAAAAGAATGATGAATTAAACTAATATGAAGATCATGGGTTTCAAAAGTAAAATTTGTACAAATGAAAAGTTGACGTATGAAGTAAAATTTCCTCTTGTACTTACGACAAAAAAATACATAGTAAATAATATTACGATAAAAACTACTTAGATGAGACTATTCCAAAGAGTAGCTCCCTTTGTTTTTGAAAGTTTGCATCTGCATAAGACTATTCCAAAGAGTAACTCCCTTTGTTTTTGAAAGTTTGAAACTAATTAATTAAACTAATAACTTATGCTTGGAAAAGAAGATAAATAATGTATTATAATCTATTAGTTTTGCTTCTTCTTCTGTTTATTTAAATTAGAGAAATTTATAATTTTTTCCCCTCGGAAATAACAAAAAAAAACAGAACTTGACGCTTATTTCAAGAATTTCCCTTAATGACAGAATTTTATGATGGACTTTTCTTCTTGGGTTGCTCTTGATAGCATGATTACATTTCTTTTAAATTTAATAAGTTAAAATAAAATTCTAAATTTTTTTTTCAAAATCAAGGTTCTTTATTCGTTTCATTTAACTTGATTTATTCATGTTTGTAATAATGCATTTTTCAATCAAATTTTCACTCACTTCTTGTTGTATTAGCGCTATGAAAATTTGTTAAGTATCGTGTTTCCAATGAAAATACAATAATTTAATGTTTTCAGAATTCAGTCGTTAGTTATCGGAGAAAAAATAATTTTCACGTTCCATCATATTTATAGTAATGAATTAATGAATACCATAAAAATAAAATTCCTCAACAACCATTAAAAATTAAAATATATTATTTAAGTGATTATAATTCAAATTTGCTATCGAATATATCAGTTTTCAGGTCCATAATTTTGATAATTTTTTTTTTACTTTTTAGTACATTAATAAAAGTGTGTTTTTAAAAATACTTTTTAAATTTTATTCTTTGAATTGGAATGTTAACGAAAAGCGAAGTATAGCATAAATTTATTTGTTTATGGAAAAATAGTCGCTAATCGAATTAGAATTCAATGAATTATCCAAAAATTTATTTTCATATTGTTACGAAAATTCGTCCAGTGTCTGTTCGGTGAAAACATTCCAATATGCAGTAATGGATTATTCGAATATTCTGGAAAACACGAAGCACATATGACAAGGAAAACAGCACTTGTACAAAATATACACATAAACAAACAGCAAATCACTAATAACAAAAACAATAGCACTTTCAATACCGCTCGGCATCTATCAGCTTACAAGTTCGTATTGCGGACAAAACTCCAAAGAGAGATTCCAAAGACGTTCTTACTTCAAAGACTTTAACACTCCAAAGACGATCAAAGTCTTTTAGTACCTCCGAGTATTTATACCCTTTTCTGGCAAGATATGACGTCACAGGGAAATTCCAGAAGAATCTTGATAACTTCGCTTCTAATAGGGATAGCGAGAAAATTCTAGCATTTTCATAATCCTACATTTTGTCGCCAAAATGATCTTCAAGTTTGTCACCAAGTTCGGTGGTTAATGGCTTCCATTTCCCCCGGCATCCCACAGAATCGCTGTAAATGTGTCTTTCCAACCATAAGACTAACACCGATGGAAAACTACACTACAAGTTCGGAGCAATATAAATACTAATTGACACATTAATAAAACCGAACTCTTTCGATTTTAATTATTGCTCATATACTAACTAGTTCTGATGCACATACATAAAATAAACGAATTTTGTACTTCTCTGAAATAAATCTAATTATTGTACCCTCGTTCTAATTAAAAATGGAAATGAAACATGATGCTTATAAATTTCTAAAATATGCAGCAAACCCTTCTCAAGCGTATCTGAATTCACATAACAGTAATTTCCGAAAACAACTTAAGCGACAGAACAATTACATAGCACCGCCCCTCACTCCACACACATTGCTAAATTGATCTTTAAAACACGAAGGAGCAACTGACTTTAATGTAAAGCCTTAAATAGAAATATATCCAACATTTCAAACTTGTTATAAACAATTTCAAACTTTATCCCATTTTTCAAAAATGGAACGTTTAGCAAGCGTATAAATTCTTCAGACTCCAGAGCAAAAGGTAATGCCCTTTAAAAGTTAGGATCATTCGAACGATCCCTGAGGAACAATAGACATAAAAAGGGAATGTCATATTTAAAAGGCGGGGTGGAGGGACTTGTGGTGTATATATAGAACGGAAATGGATGATGTAGAGAAGAATTTTATTTCTTCTTGCGAAATTCAATTACCAGTGTTTGTAATTGCCAGAGAGAGTAATTTATTTCATGCCTAGTTGTTTTCGGCTGGATTTTATACACTAACGCCCCATAACTTTTTAGTGCCCTTTTCGACTCATTAAAACCACTTCATGCGAAGCTGCAGAAAACAACTCAGCCGAGCAAACGAGCGAAATATATAAAATCAGTCGGCGAGACATTTTGCCTCAAATCGGAAAATGCAATTTAGAATGAAAAATAGAGGGGGAGAAAAAGTGACTCATTACTTTCTCGTATACGAAGACAAAGAGAAAGTGTTGTAATCATCAAAAAATTCAAACTCGAGATTTTGACGAATCTCCACGTTTTAGACCTCCCTGAGTCCGAAAAACACAATTTTGGAATTATGTCTGTCTGTCTGTGAACACGATAACTCGAAAACTATTAGAGCTACGGAGATGAAATTTGGTATGTAGTCTTTAAACATAATTTGTAGGTTTCTCTCAAATTTTGGACAAAATCCGTCAACGGGAAGTCTGTCCGTCTGTATGTCGGAAGTCATGCGAACACTATAACTCAAAAACTTGAATAGCGAGATGGATAAAATTTGGTATACAGTTTTATCGTCATGAATGTAGGTCCGTATAAAATTTTGGGCCAAATCCGTCAAAGGGTTGACTGTCTGTCGGTCTGTATAAGCGCATCTCCAACGAGTCCGCTATCTCCACGCGCATGCGTATTGAACGCAATCTTCTGTGCACGATATTTATTGACTCCTGCTTGGCGCTTTTTTTTTCATCCGATTCTCCATGCGCATGCGTACTTGGTAGCAATCTGTGCACGCGGAAGGATTGTCCTTGAGCCAAGAAAGAGTAGAAATCGGTATTCATTTAATCGGAACGCATCTCTTCGAATTTGATTTTTTACCTAAACATTTTCTGATAGTCATTGGATACTGGATTACAATAGGTTCGAATTTTTTTATCCACGCGGGGGGAGGGGAAACAGCACCTTTTTTTGAGAAGTATACGAGAAAGTTTAGGGGAGACCACTCCCGCTGGTTTTTGAAATAAAGGAAACAGAGCTTATGATTTAAAAGACACGCAGTCTTTAAGCATAATCTTCTGTTAAGAATTGAGATGGAACACCCATATATGCATCTTGATTTTTCAGATTTTAACACTAACAACTGATATTTTACTCTTTTGCATACAATATGCTTAACTCATGCATTGGAGTGGCAGAATTTTTTTATATTTAATTCTGTAATTAAGTCAAAGCAATAAATTTGTTAGACAAAAATCACTTGGACACGCATATGCATGCCATTGACTTTTAAGTTTTTTACTACTGTCATAAAAAGTATCACGAATGCTTCATTTAAAATACATAAATACCAGAAATCGTTTGGAAACTTTTATCAAATGTTTCTGCGACTTATATAAGCATCTGGCAACTCTTCATATTTGAATTTATATTAACGTATGAAAATAACTTTGGGTTTAATGAAATAAGAATTCTGACTGTCGATTTTCCAAAATGGCGAATATAATTGAGCAAAGAACATGCATTAATTTTTCCCCAAAAATACAATTTCTGAATGTTTTGAGGATTGGATTTCATCAAACATTCAGAAATTGTATGACATGCAGAAGTGCATGCAAATATAATTGTTCCTACATGCAGAAGTGCATGTAGTCGGAGGAGATATTATTTAGCAACGGATTGAGAAAGCCTCCGCGTTTTTGCGCATGCGCCGGGCTGAATTATTTTCATCAAAATAGGGGGAAAGTGAAGAATGGAAGGGAAGATGTTTAGAGTGATCTAACAAAGAACTCCGGAAATGCGCTCATATGACTCATTGCCTGTCACCCCTTTCCGGTGTAAAATCGTTCAAAAGTGGTAGTCTCGGAATCCGTTGCTAAACAGTAGCTTTGAAGGATATGGGATAAATATTGACCAATAAATCGATGCCTTTTTCTTTTGCAGATACAAGATGTTTCGAAAGTTCATATTCTGCAAACGTATGTCTCGTATTTAAGACAGACTTTTTTGTGTGTCTTTATTACCTTTACATTACTCAGTTATATGTTTCATATTACGGCTGTCGGTTATCAAACAAAATGCAGCCATAACTTTACCCATCGCCATATATGTTTTGCATATTTCATTAAAACTGGATCTTTCCTGAAAATATTTTGAAGTGCTGTCCTTCCACATTGTTACAAAAGTCTTTCTGTGGGTGTATGGAGGAAACAGTCCAACACGCAGGATAATGGAGAATGAAGGTACACAAATATGCAGGAAAACACGAAGCACAAGTAACAAGAACAATAGCACTTGTAAAGATTTAACAACGCAAATAGACAACAATCACTAGCAATAACAGTAACTGCACTCCCGGATCTAGTAACACAAACAGACAGCAAATCACTAGCAATAACAGTAACTGCACTTCCGGATCTAGTAACACAAACAGACAGCAAATCACTAGCAATAGCAGTAGCTGTACTTCCGGATCTAGTAACACAAACAGACAGCAAATCACTAATAATAACAGTAATAGCGCGAACAATAGCGCTCGGCTTCTAGCAACTGACCAACTCACAATGCGCACAAGATTCCAAAGAGATTCTTCGTACTCCGAAGACGTTCCTCCTTTCAGTTGCCACCGTTTATATACCCTAGTTCGACTGGTCGTGACATCACATGGAATCATCCAGTACATTCTGTACATTTCCTCTCCTAATAGAGATATAGAGAAAATAATCGCATTTTCAGGAATCTTTGATTTGTCGCCAAAGTCGCCAAAATGATCGGCAAGTTCGTCGCCAAGGTCAGAAGTCCAGCCCTTGCCACTGCCGACATTCCATACTTATCCCTGTAAAACTCTCTTCCTAACTATAAGACTAGCAAGAATCGAACAGAATCACATCCAGAAAGATCCCCATTCATGACTTTCTCAACACACTTCATCAAGAACTTTTCACGCATAGTTTGTACCGACTAGTTTTGGGCAAAGCGTAACACTAATATAATGATAATAAAGTAAGCCTGTTAGGTTTTATTACCGTATTGTATACTGTTACGAACATGGAATGTCGCTTCTCAGCAATGCTAGTCTTGTGGTTGGAAAGAGAGTTTTATAGAGGTATGTATGGGAATGCCGGAGAATGGAGCCATCGACTCCCCTACCTTGGCGACGAAATGTGGGATCTCAAAAGTACTGGAATTTTCTTGATATCTCTATAGAGACCGAGATCCGGATTTATCGAGATGATTCCATGTGACGTCACTGTCTGTCGAAGAAACTAAAAACAGACCGTACTCGGATCACAGAGCAGTGTGTGTATTGATCAAGTGGGATTGCCTTTAGAGTGGGAACATCTTTGGAAGCTCTCTTTGGAGTTTTATTCGCTGTGCGAGCTAGTAAGGCGTTAAACGCCGAGCGGTATTGAAAGTGCTGTTGCTATTCTTATAAGCAGTGGCGGCTCGTGTTATGTAATCTTGGGGGTGCTGTAACATTTAATCCTTCACTGCTCATGATGTGTATATTTGTATCATTTACATTTTGTATCTTTTTTATTAACTTCGAATAGTTTTATATTTAATGAATAAACTTATATCATTTTTTCTCTTCTGATAGATACGCATTTTAACAAACTAATTTTAATAAAAAAAGTAAGCTCAAAATGTCATAAACTGAAATTTTGAAAACACTTGTATCGCGGAAAATTTCATCACCATTTATAACTAAAAATTATCGAAAAAATCCTTTGGATTGCAAAAAGTTTCATTCAAGTTTAATTGCTATAAAATTATTTTAATTAAATTTTTGTTTATCGTTAATTTTTCTTCGTTTTCTTACTTTAGATCTTGAAAAAATTTTCCGTTGTGGTAAAATGTTTGAAACTCTGTTTCTTACTCAACTGGTGCTTCCGAACTCGACAGTTCCAACTTCAACTTAAAGACGTAGTAGGGAAAGGAAAGGAAAGCCTGCGCTCTGTAACTACGCATGCGCGCAGACGGAATTCGGTGCTGGAACGATCCTCAGTTCTCCTTTACTTTAAGTTTACTTTCTCCTTTGCGCATCATCTTCGGGTAGTGAAAAATGAAGATAGGGAATTTAGTTTTCTGCCCTAGTTTTTCCTAGCGGCTTATTTGAAGATAAAAATCGTTTAGTGTAAAATTGAGTTTGATTGTTGATAGATTTAAATATTAAATGCGAAATAAAATAAATTTACACAATGGAAAAGTTGAGGTTGCTGCAGTAGCGCAATCCCTATGCACTAACCGCTCCTACTTCTAAATGAATTGCTGTCAATTTGTGTTCCTGATCTGCGATAGTGCCGTTTTCCTGTTACCTGCGCTTCGTGTTTTCCGGAATATTCGAGAATAAAGTGTTA
>BGPR01052237.1:0-10645 GCA_013235015.1 Araneus ventricosus
TATGCTGTTCACAAATCACTCTCTTTCAGTTACTTCTCCCCTATATTACCTGGCACTTTTAGTAGTCCATTTAGTAGTCCTCTTTGTTAGGGTTATAAATTTCCCTCGTTCTAATGGTGAACCTTATGATGTTCACAAATCACTCTCTTTCAGTTACTTCTCCACCTATATTCCCAGGCACTTTTAGTAGTCCCCTTTGTTGGGGTTGTAAATTTCCCTCGTTCTAATGGTAAACCGTATGCTGCTCACAAATCACTCTCTTTCAGTTACTTCTCCCCTATATTCCCAAGCACTTTAAGTAGTCCATAAAATTTTTGTCTCCTCCTCCTTATAACTCCCACTGAAATAACACGATTTCGAACATCGCATTCCGTCCCAGCTCTTCGGTTTAAGCTCAGACGAGCGAAGAAATTTAAACCTTTTCCCAAAGAATCCTCAGGTATCTAACCATCTTTTCGTAAATAGCCATCTTTATGCCGTGGGATGCTCATAAGTATGTCGAACGTCCCTCCTTTAGGACTTTTATAGGATGGGCGAAAAGTATTGCTGGAGTTAATCGTCGTTCTTCACCATGCCTTGAAAAAAGAGGAAGAAAGAAAATTGGTAATTACCATATAGTAATAGATATAAAGCGACAAAACTTCTGTCTGAAATATTAAGAGGAAGAAAGAAAATGGGCAATTACCATATAGTATTAGATATGAAGCGATAAAACGTCTGTCTAAAATATTAAGAGGAAGAAAGAAAATGGGCAATTACCATATAGTAATAGATATAAAGCGATAAAACTTCTGTCTAAAATATTAAGAGAAAGAAAGAAAATGGGCAATTACCATATAGTAATAGATATAAGGCGATAAAATTTCTGTCTAAAATATTGGCATATCGGAGTAGTTTGGACAGTTGAAACAGCTTGATGTATCAGTTAAGCAAGCTAAATATCAGAAATGACATTGGATGTGACATTTCGGGACAACTTCTGAGAATCTTCTCAGTGAGAGGAATAGCAGTTAACTGACACCTTCTTCTTGTTAAATAAGTGGACCTTCAAAGTTACAAAAACTTTTCGAATTATTATATCTTATTTAATGAGTATTGATATAGAAAAGTATATTTAGTTAAGAAGTTTTCTGATTTGGTTTATTAACAAGTAATCAGTGACTTGTGATTTCAGAAACGAGCATTGCTGCAAAAAGTGATTCTCAAAAGTTTATTATAGTTCAAATGTAGGGAAAAAAGAAACTACCTTTAAGTAGTTGAAAATTTTAAACTGAAATTACCTGAAATGCATTTCAAGAAAAATATAGATGTATTTTTCAATTCCTACTATTAGTTAACACTCCCCCTACATATATATTTTTATATATCTTGTTCAAATTTTCAATCGTTAATAAAATACTTTTTATTCATACACTCAAGTTCAAATACATTTTTTAAAACTTGTAGTGGATGGCACTTGATGTTAATACAGTTTTTTCAAATATTAATTCATTAATTAAATTTAATGAATTAATATTTGAAAAAACTGTATTAACATCAAGTGTCATCCACTCAAGTTCAAATATATTTTTTAAAACTTGCAGTGGATGATACTTGATGTTAATACAGTTTTTTCAAATATTAATTAATTAATTAAATTTAATTAATTAATTAATTAGATCTCTGGAAAAAATTTCTTTTTCAGATTCTTTTTTCATTTGGGTTCTAGTCAACACCATATATAGAAAGGAAAATGGAAAATTGCAAGGAAATTCGCTTTCTATTTTGCCACTTAATATTGTGATTCTGTCATTTGTATATACATATTTATATTAATTGTAATTATTTATTAAAAAGTAATTAAAATAAAATTTTTCTTTGTTGACCTAAGTAGGAATTGACTTAATTTTTTTTTAAATTTTATATTACTTGTTTTTTCTATGAGTGATTTCTAAAGAAAGGAAACGAATATGTATTAAACCATATCTGTTTCCATCCAGACGATATAAAAATTAAACCAAAATATAAAATTTAAGAAAAATGAATCAAGAAAAAGAGGGCGAGGAACAAAATCCAAAGCTGCGTTACTATTAAGTTCAAGTAGAGAAAACCTGGCTTTTCGAACCACTTACGTATTCAACAGTGAGCGAATTTTCGTGCTTTCCAGTACTATTTGGTATACAGCCCCATTCTTTAGTTCTTCTGCTTATTGATTCAAGTTTAAAAAATTATTTCAGGGGCTGTTGCAGTTCTGTAGCCCTAACGGACGAGCCGTCACTGCAAGTAGTGTAAATGCTTTCATTAAATTGGGCCTATTGTTGAAAATTTGATTTTTAGCAAGTGACTTTTTTGTTAAACATGGGAGAAAAGAAGCTAAAAGTGTTGAGAGGAAGCCATTTAAAGCTATTAAATTCAAAATAAATTCTAAAGTGTTTTCCCATGTATAAATAAAATATTCAATTTTCGAGTTTTGCATGGATTCGCATATCTGTTTTAATGCTTTCATTTATAAATTGAAAATTTCGCGTATACAAGTTCAGGTATTCTTCTCAAAGGTAAGTTTTTGAAATTCAATATGATACTACCCAGACAGAAATTTTAGTTTGCAGCAAGCTTGCACTGCAAATCTGCAAGCTTGCACTGCAAATCTGCAAGCTTGCAGCAAGGTTGGCTCGACAAGAGTGCAAGCTTGAAACAAGCTTGCAGCAAGTTAACGCAAGCTTCGAAATCACCACGCGACGAACTTGCAGCAAGCTTGCCACGTCAAACTCATTGCAAACATAGCAAAAACAGAGTACGAACACAACCTCGGATTAGAACTCGAGACCAAGCGCTTACTAGCATAACGTTCTAAACCACTCAGACAGCTGGACTGCGAGAGGATAAGATAGATTGTGCTAATAGATCGCGCATACGATTTATTTTAAACTCTTCTCTTGATTTCATTAATTTTTTAAATTTTGTGTTGAGAACATGATTTGAAATCAAAGAGAGAGCGATTTTCTCTAATAACTACGTTTTGCTAGTAGAATAAATTATGAAATTAGGTTTCAAAAGTAATTACTTTTGAAATGGGAAATTTAATTTTTCAACAAACATTGACTGTTTTTTAGGTTTAATTTTGTTTATAAACGTTAAAATTTCAACATTAAGAAAAAGGCAATATAGTTTTCTTTAAAGTGCGAGTTATATATTTAGTAAAAAGATGATGTTTCAAAATTTTTTTTATAAAAAAGTTAGTTTTTTCACAAATTATCATTGATTTATTGAATTGATAAAAAGAAGGACGGTCTAGGAGATGCTATTAAAAATCGAATGTTTTTTTAAAACAGAGACAAAGATAATTATCTCTTTGTGCTATCATCTTTGCATCAAGCTTGTTTTGCAAAGTCACAGCAAGCTTGCATTGCAAAGAGGGGTGGCGCTAGTTGTCACAGCGAACTTGTGTCAAACTCGTTTTGCAAGCGAGGGTGGCGATTCTGCATTATTAGTTTGCCACAAGTTCGCTTCAAGCTTGACGCGTCAAATTTGCCATGACAAGGTAATATCAAGTAAAAATCAAACTTGCTCAAACGTACGTGCTATCTGGGTATATATACTAAATACTACTAAATTACGTTATACTGAAATTCAATAGAAAAATACTCAAGATTGAATTTAGAACGATACAATTTCCTTTCATTACTAGGGAGATGCGTTAGATTTAAGCTTTTTTAAAGGGTAAGTATACTTTTGGGGCTACAGCTTCTTGTTTTAGTTTAAATTAATATATACGGTTTACATAAAGGTAAATCATATTTTATATATTTTACTTTCTGGTAAAACAGTGTAGTAGAGAAATAAAATGTAAATGTTGCGAATTGTCAGTGTTATTTTCTGGTTTTGTATTTTTTCCAAAGATTAATTACTGTATTTTGATGTAACAAGCTTGAAAAACTGGAAATTGTACAAAAGGTGTTACCCAAAATGTTTTCAAAAAAATGTTATTAAAATATTTATTTCATAAACATTGAATTCACGGGAAAAAGTGAAAAGAATGATGAATTAAACTAATATGAAGATCATGGGTTTCAAAAGTAAAATTTGTACAAATGAAAAGTTGACGTATGAAGTAAAATTTCCTCTTGTACTTACGACAAAAAAATACATAGTAAATAATATTACGATAAAAACTACTTAGATGAGACTATTCCAAAGAGTAGCTCCCTTTGTTTTTGAAAGTTTGCATCTGCATAAGACTATTCCAAAGAGTAACTCCCTTTGTTTTTGAAAGTTTGAAACTAATTAATTAAACTAATAACTTATGCTTGGAAAAGAAGATAAATAATGTATTATAATCTATTAGTTTTGCTTCTTCTTCTGTTTATTTAAATTAGAGAAATTTATAATTTTTTCCCCTCGGAAATAACAAAAAAAAACAGAACTTGACGCTTATTTCAAGAATTTCCCTTAATGACAGAATTTTATGATGGACTTTTCTTCTTGGGTTGCTCTTGATAGCATGATTACATTTCTTTTAAATTTAATAAGTTAAAATAAAATTCTAAATTTTTTTTTCAAAATCAAGGTTCTTTATTCGTTTCATTTAACTTGATTTATTCATGTTTGTAATAATGCATTTTTCAATCAAATTTTCACTCACTTCTTGTTGTATTAGCGCTATGAAAATTTGTTAAGTATCGTGTTTCCAATGAAAATACAATAATTTAATGTTTTCAGAATTCAGTCGTTAGTTATCGGAGAAAAAATAATTTTCACGTTCCATCATATTTATAGTAATGAATTAATGAATACCATAAAAATAAAATTCCTCAACAACCATTAAAAATTAAAATATATTATTTAAGTGATTATAATTCAAATTTGCTATCGAATATATCAGTTTTCAGGTCCATAATTTTGATAATTTTTTTTTTACTTTTTAGTACATTAATAAAAGTGTGTTTTTAAAAATACTTTTTAAATTTTATTCTTTGAATTGGAATGTTAACGAAAAGCGAAGTATAGCATAAATTTATTTGTTTATGGAAAAATAGTCGCTAATCGAATTAGAATTCAATGAATTATCCAAAAATTTATTTTCATATTGTTACGAAAATTCGTCCAGTGTCTGTTCGGTGAAAACATTCCAATATGCAGTAATGGATTATTCGAATATTCTGGAAAACACGAAGCACATATGACAAGGAAAACAGCACTTGTACAAAATATACACATAAACAAACAGCAAATCACTAATAACAAAAACAATAGCACTTTCAATACCGCTCGGCATCTATCAGCTTACAAGTTCGTATTGCGGACAAAACTCCAAAGAGAGATTCCAAAGACGTTCTTACTTCAAAGACTTTAACACTCCAAAGACGATCAAAGTCTTTTAGTACCTCCGAGTATTTATACCCTTTTCTGGCAAGATATGACGTCACAGGGAAATTCCAGAAGAATCTTGATAACTTCGCTTCTAATAGGGATAGCGAGAAAATTCTAGCATTTTCATAATCCTACATTTTGTCGCCAAAATGATCTTCAAGTTTGTCACCAAGTTCGGTGGTTAATGGCTTCCATTTCCCCCGGCATCCCACAGAATCGCTGTAAATGTGTCTTTCCAACCATAAGACTAACACCGATGGAAAACTACACTACAAGTTCGGAGCAATATAAATACTAATTGACACATTAATAAAACCGAACTCTTTCGATTTTAATTATTGCTCATATACTAACTAGTTCTGATGCACATACATAAAATAAACGAATTTTGTACTTCTCTGAAATAAATCTAATTATTGTACCCTCGTTCTAATTAAAAATGGAAATGAAACATGATGCTTATAAATTTCTAAAATATGCAGCAAACCCTTCTCAAGCGTATCTGAATTCACATAACAGTAATTTCCGAAAACAACTTAAGCGACAGAACAATTACATAGCACCGCCCCTCACTCCACACACATTGCTAAATTGATCTTTAAAACACGAAGGAGCAACTGACTTTAATGTAAAGCCTTAAATAGAAATATATCCAACATTTCAAACTTGTTATAAACAATTTCAAACTTTATCCCATTTTTCAAAAATGGAACGTTTAGCAAGCGTATAAATTCTTCAGACTCCAGAGCAAAAGGTAATGCCCTTTAAAAGTTAGGATCATTCGAACGATCCCTGAGGAACAATAGACATAAAAAGGGAATGTCATATTTAAAAGGCGGGGTGGAGGGACTTGTGGTGTATATATAGAACGGAAATGGATGATGTAGAGAAGAATTTTATTTCTTCTTGCGAAATTCAATTACCAGTGTTTGTAATTGCCAGAGAGAGTAATTTATTTCATGCCTAGTTGTTTTCGGCTGGATTTTATACACTAACGCCCCATAACTTTTTAGTGCCCTTTTCGACTCATTAAAACCACTTCATGCGAAGCTGCAGAAAACAACTCAGCCGAGCAAACGAGCGAAATATATAAAATCAGTCGGCGAGACATTTTGCCTCAAATCGGAAAATGCAATTTAGAATGAAAAATAGAGGGGGAGAAAAAGTGACTCATTACTTTCTCGTATACGAAGACAAAGAGAAAGTGTTGTAATCATCAAAAAATTCAAACTCGAGATTTTGACGAATCTCCACGTTTTAGACCTCCCTGAGTCCGAAAAACACAATTTTGGAATTATGTCTGTCTGTCTGTGAACACGATAACTCGAAAACTATTAGAGCTACGGAGATGAAATTTGGTATGTAGTCTTTAAACATAATTTGTAGGTTTCTCTCAAATTTTGGACAAAATCCGTCAACGGGAAGTCTGTCCGTCTGTATGTCGGAAGTCATGCGAACACTATAACTCAAAAACTTGAATAGCGAGATGGATAAAATTTGGTATACAGTTTTATCGTCATGAATGTAGGTCCGTATAAAATTTTGGGCCAAATCCGTCAAAGGGTTGACTGTCTGTCGGTCTGTATAAGCGCATCTCCAACGAGTCCGCTATCTCCACGCGCATGCGTATTGAACGCAATCTTCTGTGCACGATATTTATTGACTCCTGCTTGGCGCTTTTTTTTTCATCCGATTCTCCATGCGCATGCGTACTTGGTAGCAATCTGTGCACGCGGAAGGATTGTCCTTGAGCCAAGAAAGAGTAGAAATCGGTATTCATTTAATCGGAACGCATCTCTTCGAATTTGATTTTTTACCTAAACATTTTCTGATAGTCATTGGATACTGGATTACAATAGGTTCGAATTTTTTTATCCACGCGGGGGGAGGGGAAACAGCACCTTTTTTTGAGAAGTATACGAGAAAGTTTAGGGGAGACCACTCCCGCTGGTTTTTGAAATAAAGGAAACAGAGCTTATGATTTAAAAGACACGCAGTCTTTAAGCATAATCTTCTGTTAAGAATTGAGATGGAACACCCATATATGCATCTTGATTTTTCAGATTTTAACACTAACAACTGATATTTTACTCTTTTGCATACAATATGCTTAACTCATGCATTGGAGTGGCAGAATTTTTTTATATTTAATTCTGTAATTAAGTCAAAGCAATAAATTTGTTAGACAAAAATCACTTGGACACGCATATGCATGCCATTGACTTTTAAGTTTTTTACTACTGTCATAAAAAGTATCACGAATGCTTCATTTAAAATACATAAATACCAGAAATCGTTTGGAAACTTTTATCAAATGTTTCTGCGACTTATATAAGCATCTGGCAACTCTTCATATTTGAATTTATATTAACGTATGAAAATAACTTTGGGTTTAATGAAATAAGAATTCTGACTGTCGATTTTCCAAAATGGCGAATATAATTGAGCAAAGAACATGCATTAATTTTTCCCCAAAAATACAATTTCTGAATGTTTTGAGGATTGGATTTCATCAAACATTCAGAAATTGTATGACATGCAGAAGTGCATGCAAATATAATTGTTCCTACATGCAGAAGTGCATGTAGTCGGAGGAGATATTATTTAGCAACGGATTGAGAAAGCCTCCGCGTTTTTGCGCATGCGCCGGGCTGAATTATTTTCATCAAAATAGGGGGAAAGTGAAGAATGGAAGGGAAGATGTTTAGAGTGATCTAACAAAGAACTCCGGAAATGCGCTCATATGACTCATTGCCTGTCACCCCTTTCCGGTGTAAAATCGTTCAAAAGTGGTAGTCTCGGAATCCGTTGCTAAACAGTAGCTTTGAAGGATATGGGATAAATATTGACCAATAAATCGATGCCTTTTTCTTTTGCAGATACAAGATGTTTCGAAAGTTCATATTCTGCAAACGTATGTCTCGTATTTAAGACAGACTTTTTTGTGTGTCTTTATTACCTTTACATTACTCAGTTATATGTTTCATATTACGGCTGTCGGTTATCAAACAAAATGCAGCCATAACTTTACCCATCGCCATATATGTTTTGCATATTTCATTAAAACTGGATCTTTCCTGAAAATATTTTGAAGTGCTGTCCTTCCACATTGTTACAAAAGTCTTTCTGTGGGTGTATGGAGGAAACAGTCCAACACGCAGGATAATGGAGAATGAAGGTACACAAATATGCAGGAAAACACGAAGCACAAGTAACAAGAACAATAGCACTTGTAAAGATTTAACAACGCAAATAGACAACAATCACTAGCAATAACAGTAACTGCACTCCCGGATCTAGTAACACAAACAGACAGCAAATCACTAGCAATAACAGTAACTGCACTTCCGGATCTAGTAACACAAACAGACAGCAAATCACTAGCAATAGCAGTAGCTGTACTTCCGGATCTAGTAACACAAACAGACAGCAAATCACTAATAATAACAGTAATAGCGCGAACAATAGCGCTCGGCTTCTAGCAACTGACCAACTCACAATGCGCACAAGATTCCAAAGAGATTCTTCGTACTCCGAAGACGTTCCTCCTTTCAGTTGCCACCGTTTATATACCCTAGTTCGACTGGTCGTGACATCACATGGAATCATCCAGTACATTCTGTACATTTCCTCTCCTAATAGAGATATAGAGAAAATAATCGCATTTTCAGGAATCTTTGATTTGTCGCCAAAGTCGCCAAAATGATCGGCAAGTTCGTCGCCAAGGTCAGAAGTCCAGCCCTTGCCACTGCCGACATTCCATACTTATCCCTGTAAAACTCTCTTCCTAACTATAAGACTAGCAAGAATCGAACAGAATCACATCCAGAAAGATCCCCATTCATGACTTTCTCAACACACTTCATCAAGAACTTTTCACGCATAGTTTGTACCGACTAGTTTTGGGCAAAGCGTAACACTAATATAATGATAATAAAGTAAGCCTGTTAGGTTTTATTACCGTATTGTATACTGTTACGAACATGGAATGTCGCTTCTCAGCAATGCTAGTCTTGTGGTTGGAAAGAGAGTTTTATAGAGGTATGTATGGGAATGCCGGAGAATGGAGCCATCGACTCCCCTACCTTGGCGACGAAATGTGGGATCTCAAAAGTACTGGAATTTTCTTGATATCTCTATAGAGACCGAGATCCGGATTTATCGAGATGATTCCATGTGACGTCACTGTCTGTCGAAGAAACTAAAAACAGACC
Organism: Araneus ventricosus; assembly: GCA_013235015.1. NCBI lineage: Eukaryota > Metazoa > Arthropoda > Arachnida > Araneae > Araneidae > Araneus > Araneus ventricosus. Next base: position 9,564 of record BGPR01052237.1, read on the forward strand.
GTACTCGGATCACAGAGCAGTGTGTGTATTGATCAAGTGGGATTGCCTTTAGAGTGGGAACATCTTTGGAAGCTCTCTTTGGAGTTTTATTCGCTGTGCGAGCTAGTAAGGCGTTAAACGCCGAGCGGTATTGAAAGTGCTGTTGCTATTCTTATAAGCAGTGGCGGCTCGTGTTATGTAATCTTGGGGGTGCTGTAACATTTAATCCTTCACTGCTCATGATGTGTATATTTGTATCATTTACATTTTGTATCTTTTTTATTAACTTCGAATAGTTTTATATTTAATGAATAAACTTATATCATTTTTTCTCTTCTGATAGATACGCATTTTAACAAACTAATTTTAATAAAAAAAGTAAGCTCAAAATGTCATAAACTGAAATTTTGAAAACACTTGTATCGCGGAAAATTTCATCACCATTTATAACTAAAAATTATCGAAAAAATCCTTTGGATTGCAAAAAGTTTCATTCAAGTTTAATTGCTATAAAATTATTTTAATTAAATTTTTGTTTATCGTTAATTTTTCTTCGTTTTCTTACTTTAGATCTTGAAAAAATTTTCCGTTGTGGTAAAATGTTTGAAACTCTGTTTCTTACTCAACTGGTGCTTCCGAACTCGACAGTTCCAACTTCAACTTAAAGACGTAGTAGGGAAAGGAAAGGAAAGCCTGCGCTCTGTAACTACGCATGCGCGCAGACGGAATTCGGTGCTGGAACGATCCTCAGTTCTCCTTTACTTTAAGTTTACTTTCTCCTTTGCGCATCATCTTCGGGTAGTGAAAAATGAAGATAGGGAATTTAGTTTTCTGCCCTAGTTTTTCCTAGCGGCTTATTTGAAGATAAAAATCGTTTAGTGTAAAATTGAGTTTGATTGTTGATAGATTTAAATATTAAATGCGAAATAAAATAAATTTACACAATGGAAAAGTTGAGGTTGCTGCAGTAGCGCAATCCCTATGCACTAACCGCTCCTACTTCTAAATGAATTGCTGTCAATTTGTGTTCCTGATCTGCGATAGTGCCGTTTTCCTGTTACCTGCGCTTCGTGTTTTCCGGAATATTCGAGAATAAAGTGTTA
>BGPR01052239.1:0-10644 GCA_013235015.1 Araneus ventricosus
GTTTAATCCAATTGGCAATAAGTCACTTAACGTACAGTTTAATCCAACGAACAATAAGTCAAATAACTAGTTGAAATTCATTATTTTGACTTGCAGAAAAGGCATAGTTCATCATAAAGCACCATCAGCATAGAAAAAGCAGATCATTTAACTAAACTTTTATCACTCACAACAGCACTACTTCAATCGTTGAAACTAAAGCCCGCTGAAACGACCGCTAATGTTACGCCCCAGAGAGCAAATCATCGGCACTCCGCTGTGAAGGCACCCATCGATTTAATGTGAGAATAAACGCCAGAGGAAATAGAGTGGGCTCAAATTCAACAGACCATAGAGCTTAGTTTTGCTTTTCGAAGGAGGATATTCCTTCTTTCCGCTTTATTTAAAAAAATATCAGTTTGTGCAAGAACCCTCATCATTAAGCCTCTCTTAGAGTGTACCAAGTTGCAATGCCGATATCTTTCTGAATACTAATGGTATTGAACTGGAATATTTATATAAGTTACCCTATATACCTGGCTCTGAAGTTATGAAAAAAAATTTACGGTACATTTCTCAGATGCGCAGTAAAAAATCATTTACTACAAATGCTCATATTTCCCGTAATATTCAAATGCTTTAATTCAAATTTTAATACAATGCTTCTTTTATATATTTACAAGTATTCTGCAAGCTTCGTACAATTTGGTGGTAAACGCTGCAGGTTATAAGCAAAAAACATGAGGAAAAATTTGGTCTTTTTAAAGAAAACCTTTATATCTTCCCGAATATTTATGAAAAAATTACAAAATTGCATGTAAATATTATGCAAACATAACAGTCAAACATAAAAATGCATCCCCTAAAAGCTCTCGTGACCGAATCTTCACTGTAAATGTTAGTTCAAGCCTATTATTTACATGTTCGAAATTCTAAGAAAATCCATGCAGATTTTCGGGAGATATTTAAAAAAATATGAAAATTTTAAAGTGTCCACATTATATTGGCAACCTTTTGTATCTACAAACAATATTCATAATTTATTACAATCACAGAACAAAATTTTCAGTGAATTCTTTTTCAAAGCAATCACCCGGTTTTTCGTCTCACTTGGTCTATCGTTACACAAGCTTTCCTATACCCTCAGAAATGAAGTTTTCCGATTGAGCGGCGCATGCATTGCTTCCGTCACGTGCTGAACGGAGGCGAATCGACGGCCACTTAAAGCATCTTCAAGCGCACCAGACATGGGAATCCGAAGGAGTGAGATCAGGGTTGTATGCAGTATGCTCCAACATCTTGAAAGTTTGAACGACGATACGTGGACGTGAGTTATCATGCAAACCAGCGGGAGTGGCCTCCCCGAAACTTTCTCGCATACGACCAGTAATGTGGGGTGGGTAGGTAAATATTCTTGGGTATTTACCCAAGGCCTGGTTATTTTGAGAAAAAAATTATGAATGGGGATTTACAATGAAACATGAATTTCCGAAAATTTAATATTTTGCAAAAAAAATTGCGTGTGTTCTCAATTTTTACGCGCGCTGAGGTACTGCAACTTTATTTAACGTTTTTGAGTACAAAATCTTATTACAGATATCACGCAAGATTTCACCATACCTTCCAGCTGGAGAATGTCAGAACGAAGATTCGATTCAGGGGTTGCCATAATTTCAGAAGCGCGTGTTTGGGGCTCGCTACAATTTCCTTCGTAGAACACTAACCATACTAGCTTAACACTAACCAAACTAGCTAGGTCAAACACTAACCATACTAGCTTAAGTAAAGTAAGCGAAACGCTCGCCAACACGCAGTCGTAATGTGCATTTTGAACTAAATATGCAATTTGAACACCTGTTTTTTAACCGATTGAGATGGAAATTGGGCACAAATCTATAATTAATGTTAGCATCCGTGGCGTTTTATTTATCTAAGCCAAAGGGCTTATGAGATACAAGAATGCGATTATACAGACAGTCAACCCTTTGACGGATTTAGCCCAAACTTTTATACGGACCTACATTCATGACGATAAAACTGTGCACAAAATTTTATCCATCTAGCTATTTAAGTTTTTGAGTTATAGTGTTCAGATGACCGCGGACATACAGACAGACTTCCCGTTGACGGATTTTGTCCAAAATTTGAGACAAACCTACAAATTATGTGTAAGGATCACATACCAAAATTTCATTCTCGTAGCTCTAACAGTTTTCGAGTTATCGTGTTCACAGACAGACATAATTCCCAAATTGAGTTTTTCGGACTCAGGGAGGTCTAAAACGTGGAGATTCGTCAAAATCTCGAGTTCGAATTTTTTGACAATTACAATACTTTATCTTTGTATACTTCGTATACGAGAAAGTAAAAAAGTATGTACTGCGACAACAGACCTCGGCATTTGTTTCGAATTGCAGGCTTCAATTTGTTGAATAGCATCTTACTCTAGCATTCACTGTTCACTGTTAACCTTTCTTCCCAAGTAATCTTCCAGAATTGGCCTTTGTGAGCAGTGGCGGACTGGGTCTGAAAATAGAGGTCAATGGGGGCCCACTCATATCAAAAATGATATTTTTTTCCTCTCTATATATTTTTAAATTTTATTTATTATAAATATAAGCAATTAAAATCAATAAATGGACATGATGTACTATATAAATTATTATATATTGTTATTATCTAAAACGCTGTTATATATACTAGTAGTTCTGTGAGCAGTAGACCTCGGCTCCCCCCCAACCTAAAAAAATCTGCTCTTCATTTTAGTCTTTAAAAGTCTAGCCATTTATTTTCCAAATTCAAATTATTTGCGCAAGTCTCTGCTTTTCTCATATTTAATTAAAGTACAATTAAATGTCTGCTTTTATCAGTATTAACAAAATCACAATGAAATGTAATTTGTTATTATTAAAGCTATCTTTAGAGGCATTATGAACGGAGTTTCGTTTGGCTACAATCGTTGGAAAAAACACTTAACATTACATAAAACGCAACCATTTAAGAGTCCACAGTCTTGAAACGGAATAAAAAAATAAAAATCTTTACACGTACGGTCGTTTTCGTCGAAGTCAAAGAGTATTCATGCCAAATTAATCGAACAACGCGTTTGATCGTGACAAAACAAATTACAGGCAAACAGATTGTATTAGACAAGTCGGCAAATTACTGACAAACTGTTTTCACTCGAACGGTCCAGTGAAAACAGGACCTCGCTTCGCTAGTCAAATTACTAATTATAGAATGCATGTATTATTGCATATTGTTGAAAGTAAGAATTACCAAATACAAAAACAAATTTATGATTGAATTTTAAATACATTTTGGTGGGTGTATAGTTTACTGTAATTTTGGAACTGTACTGTTATTTTGAGAATGTTTTAACCAAACTGAAATTATAGAGCTAACCATGTACCAATTTCAACAATTTTAAAGAATACTTCTTACTTTAAAAGATTAACAACTTAAAAGTAAAGAACTCAGTAAGCACTTGAGTTTACTAGATATCTAGTCAGCTTTTTAGTTTACTAGATGGTATGTAATAATTACTTCTGCATCCAAATCATCTAACAATTCCTTTCCAATAGATAGCAATATACAGAGAATTCCAAGTTCTCTTCAGACAATAAACTTCTAAATCTGTTATTTATCTTTAGCTTTGAAAAACAGAATTCACTAATATCATTAGATCATTCATTACGAATACTAATATTATTACAAATATGATTTGATATCTCAAAAATGGATTTCACTCCTTTCAGATAAAGTTCCTTTAATATATTTTCAATCGATGCAGGGCTATTAAGAACAGAAACGCTATTAAGTAAAAACGAGCATTAAGTAAAAACTAGGCTATTAAGTAAAAACGAGCATAATGGTCGGCATAATATAGAAACCCAACTTAACCATAATCGGGACACTCAGCTAAACTAAATCTAAATAATGATTTTATTCCAACTAAATTCTAATGAAGAGAAAGACTCATGAATAATTAGTATTTATTAGTTATTAAGCGGTTATTCTTAGCATTGGGATTATAATCCCTCACGCGCGTTGTTTATAAATCCCTTTGATAAAAGAATGAGTGTATGGATATACTAATATTTAATCATACTCGGTGGCGATCTTAGCATAACGGTTTGCAAGTTCCACAGAGAAGGAGTACTTTTTCTCTGCGACGAGATTATTACCTGACTTTCCAGTATATTTTGAAAAAAGATGAGACTGACAAGACTTTGAATTCAGAAATTTAATTTTGGAGATCCTACAAATTTGTATTTGATTTTAGTACTTTTTAATGTAGGGATGGAAGACAAATTCTCGGTGATGATTTTTATTTTGACTTCGTTCTTCAAGGTCCACCCTACCCTAAAATTAAATTCTAATAGTTCGCTCTACAAAGCAGGATTAAATGAGTTCAAACTAAAGCAAGGGATTAATAACAGCTTAACATATTATTTTTAAAGATACTTACCAAGAATTCAAAGTTGCCACCAAGTCTGATACCAATAAATTTCTCACCCATAGGGTTAAAATCAATTTCCCGAGTAAAATAACGAAAATATTATGAAAAATGTTTGATTTTAAATTCCTTAGGTTAAATTTTTCTTATACGGTTTTAGCGACAAAGCGTGAAGGAGAAATGTTATCCATTAGTAAGGCATTTTTTGTAAGAGTGAGGGAAGAAAAATTATTTTAATGATTATTAGTTTAGTGATTTTTAGTAATAATATTTTCGTAATTTGTCATAAAATTTATATCATTACAAAAAATAATTTTTTGAATTTCTAAAATAATGAAAAAATCATTCTTCTGAAATGAGTTTTGAAAGATATCCCGGGAAAAACAACAAAATCTTGCTCAATTTTTAATAACTGAAATTTTAATTAACTGCAGTACTTTGAAAAGTTTACAGTGATTCTCCTTTTGTTTTGAAGAGCACATGTGAAAACTTTTATCAAGTTTCAAAAAAAAAAAAAAAACCGTAAATTTTTACAAAAGACGAACAATTCCTCTTTAAATACTAAACTTTTGTACTAACTCAATTTCAAACTATACATTTGAAATCAAGAAAATTATAGGCTATAGCTGTATTTTATTTTTTGAAGTAATAAAATCTAACACGAAGTATCATAGTGCTTTTTCTATGTTTTACTTCTGATCACGCTTTTGTATGCAAATGTCAACAAATAATAAAAGAGAATGTATGTGCAGGTTGGTGTCTGTCTGTTTATGTCCTACAGTTCGTTGAATCTAGAGCCATCAAATTTGGTACAAACATACTATAAGAGATTCGGAATATGCATCTCTGAAAGTTTTTAAATTTTAATTAATTAAAAATTAAGCAAGAATTGGGAATTTTTTCAACTATAACTCAAAAAATATTATCAAATAAAAATAATTTTTTACACATTATTAAATTTCAAAATTTTTATCTTTCAATAATATGCCAGTTCAGTTGCTGCGCAATTTTTTCCTTAATTTTGCAATTTAAAAAATATATTTTTAAGCATAATATTTAACAATACTTTGAAATGTTGTAATGTAATGAATCAACTTTCATTGCTTCAAATCAGTAAATCTTATATTTGTCTTCTGATAAAGAAAAAGCATGATATAAAATTTTATTTTCATCTTACGATATAAACACTTTCTCTAATGCAATAAATTGTATTCCGTTTCACAGGTTTTTTTAGTCCAATTTTTTTCTTTCCTCATTACTTTAAATAAATTTACTTTTAGACATATTTACAATATTATTATGATAGATTTAAATTTTAGCAATGATCGTAAAACTCATCTTTCCTGTTAAGAAAGGAAAGTTTATCCTGGCGATTATATTGTTCATTTTGTGTTTAATTAGGTTAAGTAGTCACTCTATAATTAGCATAATAAAGTGTAATAACTGTAATTTAAATTAGAATTATGCTTGACCAATAAAAAAAATAACTTCATTTACTCTCCCAAGATTTTTAGCCTTTTTTATCTGCTAAATGCAAAAACCTAAGTCATTCATTTCATCAGATGCGAAACATACTACATCAAAATTTAGTTCAAATATTAATACATTTCCTGTCCACTGTGTTTCAATTTTTTAACTAATTTATTTCTTGGTTTTTTGTAACAATTAATGGCTTCAGCTCACCAAAAATTAAATAAGTTGGTGAATTTAAAGTTGGCTGGCATAATTTAATCCATACAGTTAATAGGATGAATTGTTCAGCTAGTCGCCGAAGGCTGTCAGTATTTAATACTAGAAAAGCAATGTAAAGATAGGGAAAATTTGAGTTCACCTCTCTAAGTCTTTTTTTCTCCTTTTGTAAGATATGGTATGCATGTTCTTCTCTCGTTAAACTGAAAACAGGGATCGTCTGAAAACAGGGATACCACTCCCCAATTATTTGTCACGAAAGAAAGGATCCTTTACCCTTCTTGCAACCTTGTTAACATAACCAAAGAAGCACTCCCATAGACCCCCACCCCCAAGGAAAAGGCGAGTGTCCCCTTTTCACCGATGCCATTTTGTCAAATTACATGATTCCCCCTCCCCTTGTAAGATTCAGCGGTCCGAAGTAGACTATTTTCTTTGTTCGCTTGTCCGTCAGTTTTACTACTGTAAAAAGCACTAACAACAAAAAAGAATGTTATTTAGACATTTCCAAGGACCGCAGCCTTCCTGCTCAGAAGAGTCACCTCTTCCGTCTTGCCGGGGGGGGGATATGACTGGTCATTGCGTCCCGACCTTGCACAGAAAGGAAAAACTGTGTGAGGAACATAAAACTACTTTCTATTTTGTTTGCTTTACAAAAGACGCAGGAATTTCTCTAGAAAAAAAATTCTTTCATTTCTCTTTCTTTCACATACACATATCCTTGGAGCCCATATCAGCTTATGTTGAAGGGGGCCCACTTGCCATCGGACAAGCCTGGCCAGTCCGCTGCTGCTTGTGAGTCCCAAAAAGCTGTGAGCATCACTTTACCTGCTGAGGGTGACTGTTGAATTTCTTTTTGACCGGAGATTGGGGTTCCTATTCCATGCTCTGGAGTTTGTTCTCTGGCTCGTAGTAAGGAACCCATATTTCCTCTCTATTCATGATTCGCGTCAAAAAATGTTTCATCTTCGTTAGGGTGACGGTCCACTCTGGTTCGTAGTAAAGAACCCATGTTTCATTTCCAGTGATGATTCGCGTCAAAAAATGTTTCACCTTCGTTAGCATGACGAGCCAGTTGTTACTGTCAGATTCTCACACGATTGAACTAGTGCGCATCACTGAGTAGTTTTGGGACCCAGATCTCACAGACGTTTTGAAAGTTGAGCCTGTTCTGCATGATATGTAGAACCGTGTCTAATGTGCATATGGTTTGACACTTCATCAATAGTCACTCTTTCGGTTATCTAGAAACAGGGCAAATATTTCCTCAATGTTTGCATCAGTGGCTCTTTCCTCGTCCTTCCCGCTTATTCAGCAGCTTTTAAATGTCCAATCCACTGGTAAACATTTTGAAGAGGTAAAACACTGCCCCAGTATTGTGTTGAAAGCCTTCTTTGGATATCAGCCATAGAAGACTTTCGTTTAACCAGTGCCAAGCAAGACAAGGCTGCGTGAAAAAATTGCTATGGATTAGACTACATTTAAAACATTGCTAACCACTGATAAGAGCAGTTTTCATATGCACCGGGTGCCATTTACCACTCCAACGCCACTGATAAGCTGCGTTTGCAAATAGTTAAATAAGTTCAAACAAGACGAGGAGATGTCAGAAAATTGCTATACTTTAGTGCCATTTACTATTGCAACGTCACTAGTAAGCTGAGTTTTAAAATAGGTGAATAAAATTGTTCAAAACAGACTGAACTACCCTCTACCACGTGACTTTCTGACTTTCCATCAAGTCCGGACTTGCTCTTCCAGAGGGCGTTTCGGTTTACCTCGAAACTGAAACTAAAACTCTTGATGTGAAACTGAAACTTACGCCATTATTGCTCTCTTCTAATCTTTCGCTTTTAGCTTCATGTACCTGTGTTAGTTCTGTGTTGTGATTTAAGTGTAAATTCAGTCAATATAATGCTTTTTATATTTGAAAGTATGATTCAGCGCGTATTATTCCGTCGTGCGTGATTCAATCTAATGGATTAACAAAGTTTATTGCAGATTCGGCGCAAGCTCTCCCCGGGTCGACAAAAAAGGTAGGATCTTTTTGATGTTCAATTTGATTTGAATAAATTCTTACCAATTCTGAATAAAAATAAGAATAATTTCTTGACAAAAATCAAACAAGCTATATAGCTGTATAGCAAAAATTGCTATACATTAGTGCCATTTATTATTGCAACGTCACAAATAAGCTGAGTTTTAAAATAGGTAGATAAAATCAAACAAAATGAAGGGCTGAAAATATTGAATGCTTTTGACACTATTTATCATTGCTACTCCACTGATAAGGTCAGTTTGAAAATAGTTATTTAAGGGCAAACTATGAAACCAGAGGATTTAAACTTTATTAGGATTATGACGCATAAATTCTTTATCCAGCTAAGTTATTAATCATTCATCTTGTATTTGCAATGTATTTATTTTTCTAATACTCCGTTGTTTTCAATTTTATCTTCTTTTTTGCTACCTGCAAATATGGGGCTTGCAGAGCATAAGGGAACCAAGCCACAAAGTTGTGAGAAAAGCACGCATAAAGTATATAAAGAATACTGAATTGCATGGAAAGTTTGTACTCTTTGAAAACGCTATAGCAATAGAAGAAAATTTCGCTTTATATATCTTTTAAGCTCTATGGAGCTTCAAATAAAGTTCTTAAAAATAAAATATATACTATATAATGAACAAAGGTGAATTTGATTCCCTTTGCACTGAGCCTCCCATACGTTAGATCATGCATTTAACATTTAAACACTGATTTATAATAAAAGCCTTCAAATAGTTTAAAGCAAATGCTATAAGGCGTATTTTCATTTAAAGCCGGCAATTCATCTGGACTCCAATCCATCCATTTGTCCCAACACTGGTTTTTTCCACTCATTCAAGTCGAAAAATCAGGCACGTCATTCATCTGAAGCTCCTAAGTGTGCTGATAGTAGGGGAGAGCGAGCTTCTCTCCCCCTCTACAGCTGCTCCTCGATCCCCCTACTTCCTCCACTCAGCGGATTTCCGATAAAGGTAGCCTCGTCGCAAGGTCCCAATATAGTCAAATCGTTTGATGTGTCTACTACCCTCGCTAAGGGTCCCACCTAAAGAATCGGCGCAAGAAGGGCTGGAATTTGGTTTGGTTAGAAATCCAGCTTTTCCCAGCCGCTATGCTATTTTTCATAGGTTTTCGACCTTCACGATTCTTTTTCCTTACCGTATTCCAAAATTTCCATTTTGGAAGAGATATGAATGACCTGCTTAATTAAAATCTGGTTCAATCACGGCAAAGTTACACAATTCCTGCATGCTGGTATAATCGTACCATCAGACACGCTTATTGCACGTAATCATACATAATGTGACTGCTTAAAAATTTTTTTACCATCTTATATCATAAGGAAGCGAGTTTTTTCCCATCTCTTTAATCAAAAGCAATTTTATTACAAAAAATAAAATATGTTATCAGCAAATGATAAAAATCATAACCTTGCAGAAATCATTTAAATAAATTGGAAAAAAAAACAGGAAACTGCAGGACAGATATATAAAAATAATGCAAAATAGTATATTAAAAAATTTAGGGAAAATTTAACCATGATTAAAGCTGGTCAATTCAAAAATTGAAAACAATTAATGTTTTGGCCTCAAAAAGGTACCATGAATTAATTAAACGAGTTTTGTATCCCAGAACTCTGTCATAAACAGCAGTTCAGAACTTAATAGACCAATTAAAAGGCTCTGAGAAAAGACAATCGCATTAAAATTTCTAAATAATTTCAACAGAAATTTTCGAAATTTCTTAACTTCAATAGCTTTTAATATCTCTATGGAGCGCAACCCGTTCTCCTAAATTTAAATCAGAAAAATTTCCCCTTCTCGGTAAACTAAAAATTAAATTTCAGATTTCAGATTCTGTTGTGGAGGTGCAAGAGGTTAATCTCCAAACAATTCTCTGTTATATCACATTTCGTTATTATTGCCAATATTCCATTTCGAAAATTCATTCTGAATACTAAAATCTGTTAAACGAAACAAGCCTAGGTAGATATTAAGGAGATTCTGTGTTTACGGTGTAAAAAGATTTCTCTTCCAAAAAAGAATACCGCCATTTTATTAAATAAAAAGTTCTTTAATTGAAAAATTGAATTTGAAAAATTAAATTCCATATTCCAAATTCGGATGTGGCGGAGCAATAGGCAACCAAACAAGCCTAGGTAAAAATTAAGGATATTCTGAGTTTAGGGTGTTAAAAGATTTCTCTTCCAAAAAGAGAATGCCACCACTTATTAATATATAAGTTATTAAATAAAAAGTTTTCTAATTGAAATATTGAATTTGAAAAATTAAATTCCACATTCTAAATTCGGATGTGGAGAAGCAATAGGTCTATCTCAAAACAATACTCTGTTACATCACCTTTCATACTGTAGCCAATATTCCAATTCGAAAATTCATGCTGAATACTCAAAATTTGTTAAACCAAACAAGCCTAGGTAAAAATTAAGGAGATTCTGTGTTTAGGGTGTAAA
>BGPR01052240.1:0-10644 GCA_013235015.1 Araneus ventricosus
GCTTCTCCCTATTGTGTAACGGCATAAAGTTTTTCTGTTGATTGGGGTTGGTTGGTTGGTTGTGTGGGGTTTAATTGCGCAAGAGCCATTTGTGGCTAAACTGCGCCAAACGTATGGTAGATAAACAAGATCACGGTGATAAAATATATGGTGTTATATTAAAAGAGGTAGATAAAATTCTAAAATAAATCTGAAATTCAGAGTTGCATATGAAAACATAAAATCATGTTACCAAAAATGGATAGAGGAATGGAATGGAAGTTGTCGTTTAATGGCACAAAAGCCGGTTTCGGCTATGCTGTGCCAAACAAAAGTTTAAATTTTCCTACGTAAAATTCTCTTCCATGTTAAAAGATGCTTCAAGTCAAAAATCTTATGTAAAAGGTTAGTGAAAAAGTGTAGAAATGTCACGAGCAGTGACATTTCTTAAAAAAAACTGAGAGAAAGATGTCAGTTAAAAAATTATGCAAATAAACTCGCAACAAATGAATTAAATACGAAAAAGGAAACCAATATCCCGAAGGAAAGAGAATAAATTCGGGTGAGGAGTCTCACCCACCAAGTCATTCAAGTCTAAAATAGTGGTTTTAAAAAAGTTTAAACGAGAAGAATTAAAATCGGGACATTTTGTTAAAATGTGGTCAACAGTTTGAACTTCATTGCATGATGTACACAAAGGCACTGAATCACCAGAAAGCAGATAGATGTGTGTGTACCATGTATGGCCAATTCGGAGCCGAGTTAATTTAACATCGAACCCACGGATAGGAAAAATCGGCCACAACACAATTGAAGGCTTAATACGGTGCAGTTTATTATTAACTTGTCGATCCCATGTCTCCTGCCATTTATTTAAGATATAGTGCTGCACAGATTTGCGTATATCTGCAAGAGGAATTGTATGTTCTATAGGTATAGAAGCTGTTCGGGCTACATAATCTGCTTTCTCGTTACCTATTATACCCACATGACTGGGAGTCCAACAGAAGACAATATCAAAACCCTTGTTCTTCAAATAATAGACTGTGTCTGCTATATTCAATAAAATAGGATGAGTGGCATTTTCAATATGTTCCAATTGTTGCAACACACTCATACTGTCGCTATAAATACAAAATTTTCGATATTGACTACTAGAGATGAGTTTTAAGGCATAAGAGATTGCCATTGCTTCTGCAGTATAAACTGAACAAAAGACCGAAAGAATATGGCTGTAACTGGCATCATCCATAATGACACCAAATCCTACGTGTCCATCTGCCTTCGAACCATCTGTAAAAACTGTGACGTAGTCGGAATATTGACAACGATGGTAATAAAAAATTTGTTGTAAAACAACTGGAGCCGTGGTATTTTTATTAAATTTAGCAAAAGGATTATCATATTGGATAAAAGGTATGTTCCAAGGTGAGTGGTAGAAAGTAGCATCTTTTTGGACTTGTAAACCGTCAAGGTACGTGTCATGAAGCATACGCATGGTACGGTCCAGAAAAGGAGGTATTTTAGATGGTCGAGCATTATAAAGTCTAGTAAGAGCCCTACTAACATGCTGAGAGCTTAAAAGATGGTTGGATACTGACATGACTTTAAAATAATAATTGATAGACAACTTCTGCCGCCTCAACGAGAGTGGCATTTGAAAACATTCCACATAAAGACTATCAATGGGGGATGTGCGAAAAGCACCTGAACAAATCCGCAAGGCAGAGTGATAAAGAGGGTCAATCTTTTTCAAATTAGAAGCACATGCAGAACCGTACACAACACAACCATAGTCAATGCGAGAAAGAATTACAGACTCGTATATTCTGAGAAGAGAAGTACGGTCTGCTCCCCATGAAGTATTTGATAAAACCTTTAGGATGTTTAATAATCTCTCGCATCTCTTTCGCAGGTATCGAATATGCGAAAGGAAAGTGAGTTTGCGATCAAAAATTATCCCAAGAAATCGCACTTCATTCACTACAGGTATGAGTTGATTGCCAATATAGAGATCAGGATCTGGATGTAGGCCTCTTTTCCTACAAAAATGAACAACACAACTTTTGCTAGGAGATATGGTATGTCCATTATGTGTGCACCATGTAAGAATATTATTGATAGCAATCTGAAGCTGTCGTTCAATTAAATGCATACTTGATCCCTGACAAGAAATCTGCAGGTCGTCCACATAGAGAGTCCCTTGAACTGACTGAGGCAAATTTAAAAGAATATTAGATATATGGAGAATAAAAAGTGTGACGCTCAGGACACTGCCCTGAGGAACGCCTTCAGATTGGATAAAAGAATCGGACAATGTACATCCGATGCGAACTTTAAAACTACGAAGAAGTAAAAAGTTTTGAATAAAAATCGGTAAATTTCCGCAAAACCCAAAATTTGCCAATGTCTTCAGAATACCGTAGCGCCATGTGCGGTCATAAGCTTTCTCAATATCAAAGAAAACCGAGACCAAATGAGTTCTTCTAAGGAATGCATTGCGGACTTGAGTCTCCAGATAAACAGCATTATCTATAGTGGAGCGCTTTTTACGGAATCCACTCTGTTGAATTGGGAGAAAATTGCTAGTCTCTAAAACGTATACCAATCTGGCATTTACCATCCGTTCGAGAGTTTTAGATAAACAACTTGTAAGGGCAATTGGGCGGTAACTCATAGGGTCCGCACTATCCTTTCCGGGTTTCAGAATTGGGATTACAATAGCTTCTCGCCACTTTGTAGGATATATTCCCTCCTTCCAAATACGGTTGAACAACTGAAGAATATTAAAGAGGGAATCGTCATTTAAATGATTAAGCATGCAATATGCAATACCATCTGGTCCAGGAGAAGTATTTCGACACTGAGATAGAGCCTTCTTCAACTCAAACATTTTAAAATCACAATTATATGAACAATGTTGCTCACTATAAAAAAATATAGGCGTTTTTTCAGCTCGATCTCTAATCACTTTGAAAGCAGACGAGTAAGAATCAGAGCTAGATACTTTGGCAAATGAATGACCAAGAACATGAGCAATATGCTCTGGTGAAGAGAAAACTGTAGTACCAATCCTCAATATCGGCAAAGTAAAATCTTGATAGAGACCATTGACTGCTTTGACTTTTCTCCATAACTCTTTACTAGATGTGAATGAAGTGATGGAAGATACGTAACGTATAAATGATTCCCTTTGGCTCTGACGTCGAACTCTGCGAGCAAATGCCTTAGCCCCTTTGAAGGCAATAAGATTTGCCGTTGTAGGGTATCGGCGGAATCTATCCCATAATTTTTTCTGCCTTTTATACGCATCTCGGCAGGCGTCATTCCACCATGGCCTTCGAAGTCGGCGGGGTCTTGAAGAACTTTTCGGGATTGAAGCGTCAGCGGCACGGAGGATCGATTCCGTAACAATTTGAACAGCATCGTTGATACTTGCAGTTTGCACCATTGTATCAGTGATCTCTGCCAATTCCGAAAATTTGCTCCAATCTGCGCGCTGAAAAATGTAACTACGTGGACGTTCAGTCACACAAACACTATTTTCAGCGTATGAAAGAAGCAATGGAAAGTGATCGCTGCCACAAAGGTCACTTCCAACATCAAAACTCAACAACGGGTATAGAGAAGGAGAACAAATCGCCAAATCAAGGGAGTGGAAAGTACGACTCGGCTCATGGAAATATGTTGTCTGGTCTTTATTAAGGAGACAGAGACAATGGTCAGATATTAACTGTTCAATCTGTCGTCCTCGGGAATTGGTGTCATTATTGCCCCACAGCGTACTATGTCCATTAAAATCTCCAATCAATATAAATGGCTCTGGAAGCTGATTCATTAACTGATTGAGATCGTATTGACTGACGGTGTCATGTGGCGGGAGGTAGATATTACAGACTGTAAGAAGAGATTTGAAATGGACTTGTACAGCCACAGCTTGTAAGGACGTGTGGAGCGAGAGAGTATTACTAGGGTAAAGGTTCGATGTTAATATGCAAACACCACCTGAAGAACTGATCTCTGTAGCAACATCTTTCCGGGTACAATTATAGCCACGTACTTTGGTAGACACTGTTGATTTTAAGAAAGTTTCTTGAAGACCAATGCAAACGGGTTGGTACTTATTAATCATTGACTTGATGTCATCAATTCTAGACCTGTAACCGCGACAGTTCCAGGAAATGCAAAAAGACATTAAGTTGAAAAAGAATAAAAAAATTAAAAAGGAAAACCCCGGATGACTTATGTAGGTTTCTGAAAGAACTTTGACGTATACTTCTTGGAAGATTTATTTTTAAAATCTGAGTCATCTTGATCCTGATCCATACCACTTAAAGAGTCGTCAGATGGATGGATATTAAAATCAATTAACTGATCCTTATCATCGGTTTTATTTACTTCTTTATTACCTCCGACAGGAGAATCTTTTAAATACTGTGCATTATTCTTGTCTTTCTTAACATTATTCTTTCGTTTTGATTTTTTAGGTGCAGGAGGAGATGAAGATTCTTCCCACGACTTTTTGATTTCCAGTAGAGCAAGATACTCACTCATCTTGACAGTAATAGTTTGGTCATTTCCATCAGGGGGACTTATAACTGAAGAAACTCCAGAAACCTTATGTTTAGCCAGAACTGGTTGTTGTGAATTGATTGGAGTGAGAGTTTTAACTGCTGAAGAATACAATGCAGAGTTTGAAGCAGGTGTACGGGCTTCTATAACTTTTCTGGCCTCTTGGTAGGATTTCCTTTGAAGGACTCGAACAGACTGGATTTGTTTTTCTTCAGTCCATTTTGGACAATTCTTTGAAGACGCTGAGTGATTTCCCTTACAGTTATAACACAATTCAGGATTAGTACATGATGCATCTTCGTGACCGGACTCGGAACAGCGTGCACAATTGGTAGTAGTGGATCGGCAACTAGTTTTTGAGTGCCCAAACCTCTGACACTTAAAACAACGCAGAGGACTTGGGATATATGGTCGAACCTTACAATTCAGATATCCAGCCTTAATAGTGGCGGGAAGGATGGTTGTACGGAATGTAAGAATTAAATGTTTAGTATCAAATGTTTCGGTACCTCTTTTGATTTTGATACGTCGGACGTGAGTTACTCCTTGTGCAGAAAAACCCTCTAGAATTTCATCTTCGGAAGTGCCCAGTAATTCACTTTCAGATATTACTCCCCTGCAAGTGTTTAATGTTTTGTGAGGTGTAATACTTACTGGAAGATCGAGAAAAGTCTTAGCTAGCAGAAAAGATTTTGTTTGTAAAGATGAGACAGTTTCAATTAGTAGATCACCTGATCGTAACCTTTTAACAGATTTCAGTTCACCACCTATACTCTTAAGAGCTTTATCAATCAGAAACGGAGACTTATTTTGCAATTTATTATTTTCAAATGAAATGATTAGAAAACGAGTATAAGAAGCCAGTTCATCAATAGTCAAAGTCGGTACAGCGTGATTTAAGAGACCCATATGATATTAGAAACGATTCGGGCCCGACGGCACCGCCCACCACGGAGCCCAACCAGGGAAGGCAATTACCGGCTCTGGATACACCCAGCCTCGGCATCCACCCTAGTGCTAGCCGGAACCTATACGCTGGGAGTCACCCCCGGGGACAGTGACCACCCTTAACGCCAAGCCCAAGGAGTGACCCCTTCGCTTGATCCCTAGCAAACTAACCACTCAGGCGGCTAGCTACCAGCCGAATTGATACACAGGGGACCAGCAGTGTACCGCCCGTCTAAAGGGTCGCCACGCACGGCCAACACGTGGGGTTTTTGACTGTCCATGAGAAGCAAACCAAGCGGACACAGCGTCTCATGGAGAGCCCCCTCGCTTGCCATCGAGGGAAATAAACAGAAAGCATAATAAACGAAAAAAGGAATATCAACATAAGTAACATAGGATCAAAACAAAATAATGCAGTAAACATCAAAATGAGAAAAGTGCCAAAAAACTAGGAAAGTCATTAAATAAGTCAGAAAAAATTTATAAAAACAAACCATCTGTGGTCTTGACATGAGGAAAAGGAAATTAGAAAAGGTGAAAGGAATAAGAAAAGATCCCTGGGTACCTCGGGATTGGGACACCCGTACCCACCTAAAGAAGGTGAGCCCCTGAGGGGCAAAAAAAATGGATAGAGAAAGGATGAAAAGAGAAAGACATGCAAGTTTTAAAATACATCAAATATAAAATATGTCTAAAATCACATGTTGGGCAAAGACCAAATAAAATGTCAAGGACTAAATCTATTTAGAGAAAATGTTTAAAAAAAGGAAAGAACTATGCAAGTTAGTTTTAAAAAACAATTCAGTGCAGGTCATTTGTTTTCAAAATATTTTCTTTTTAAAAGCAAACAATGTGCAAAACGGAGAAGCAATAATGCTACCTGTTTCTGTATTTGTTTGCCTTTTCAGGTTTGGAAGGGGGTGGAGGACTGATAGCTGCAGGCGAGTCTTCCAAGTCCTCCGACATGTTGTACTCCAAGGCATCCTCTTCTGATGCAGAGGAGGAGCTCATCTCGGCATCGGCATCAGATTCCCGAGATTGTAATAACCTTTTTTCCAATGGAGGGAGAACAGCCATTGGTAAAAGTTCAATGTCGACAGAAGTAGGTTTGGTGGTTTTAAAGCGTTTCAATGCAGATTGAGGACCAGAGACGTTATCTGTTGTTGGAATAGGGTTAGTAACTTCACGCGAAGAGGTTTTGTGAGATGTTGAAATCTTTACTGCTGTGGAGATGGTGTTATTTGTTTTAGAAGTAGAGTCTTTCTTCAACTTTTTTTTGTTTGTAACCAGTGTGAAATTAGTTAAGTCAGGCGAGGCCAAAGCTTCTTCACTGACCGGAGCAACAGATGGAGAGGATGGAATTGGCAAGTTGGTTATTGGAGGAGATGCTTTTGTAGTAGAATCAGATGGTTTAGGAAAAGTAACAGCAGAGGCATCCGGATTGTTTTGCGCGGTTGGTGCAGAAAATGATTTTTTTGCTACAGAAACGTAACTATTTCCGGGTGTGGGTGTCTGTGAATTTACAAGTTTTCTTGCTTCTGGATAAGATATCTGCTTTTTTATTTTTGTGGATATAATTTCTTTCTCCCGTTTCCAGGCAATACAGTTTCGAGAAAATGAAGTGTGCTCCCCCTTGCAGTTAACACACTTTTCTGTTCGGGTGCAGTCAGTGCTTTCATGCCCGACTTCTGCACAACGGGCGCAAGTCAGTGTCCCGCGGCAAGAAGTTTTCGAATGCCCGAAACGTTGGCACTTGAAACAACGGAGGGGGTTTGGTATATATGTCCTAACAGAAAGGCGCATATATCCTGCCTTAATATGTTCAGGTAATTTGTTGGAGTCGAAAGTTAAAATCAGGTGCTTTGTATTGAGGAGTTGGCCATCTCTCCGTATCGTAATACGACGGACATGAATCACTCCTTGACTGTTTAGTTCCTCAGTAATTTTTTCTTCAGATTCGTTGAGTAACTCGCCACAGGAAATAACTCCCTTAGACGAGTTCAATGTGGCATGGGGTTTGACAGTTACGGGAATTGTCGACAGTGACTTTATTTTTGATATTTCTTTGGCTTGCTTCGGGGATTCCACTTCCACAAGAAGGTCACCAGACCGAAGTTTTCTAGTTGATTTTACATGGCCTACGCTACCTGTAATTGCCTTTTCTACCAAGAAAGGCGAGACACCATGAAAAGTTTCATTTTTTTCAGAAATTCGTTCGATTACAAAAAATGTTGGAACATTGTTTCGCTTAAAAGAAGAAGTATCGATTCGTTGCCCACTGAAGGGACCAGACTTTTTTTTGCCCATATGACATTTGTGTATGTTCAGGCCCGACAGCACCGCCCACCACGGAGCCCAACAAGGGAAGGCAGCCACCGGCTCTGGGTATTCCCAGCCTCGGCGCTTACCTTGGTGCTAGCCGGAACCTATACGCTCAGGGTCACCCCCGGGGACAGTGACCACCCTTAACGCCAAGCCCAAGGAGTGACCCCTTCGCTTGATCCCCTTGAGCAGACCAGCCATGTGGCTGGGATACCAGCCGATTGATACACCGGGGACCGAAATGTACCACCCGTCTAATGGGTCGCCACGCACGGCCAACACGTGGGGGTATATTGCTGTCCATGAGAAGCAGGAAGCAAACAGAGCGGCGACAGCTTCGCATGGAGAGCTCCCTCGCCTACCCTCGAGGGAAGGAAAAGCAAAAGTCAAAAGCAGAAGTTGGAGGGGAGGTTAAATTTGAAAGGAGGCCAGACACTAGGGTACCTCGGGGTCGTGAAGCCCGTCACACCTAAAGAAGATGTGCCCCTGAGGGGCTGTTGATTGGGGAGACATATGGGGACACATAGGTACACATTTAGGACAATTTGTAATTACTAGCTTGTCCCTATTGCGCTACGGCGTACAGTTCTGTTTATTTTGTGGATATGGGGACACATAGGTACACATTTAGGACAATTTGTAATTAGTAGCTGGTCCCTATTGCGTTACGCCGTACAGTTCTGTTGATTGGGGGATATGGGAATACATGGGTAGAAATTTAGGTCAAATTTCAATTAGTAACCTGTTCTTATTGCGTAACGGCGTACTGTTCTGTTTTTGGGGGGTTATGGGGACACACTGCTACACATTAAGTCTATTTGATATCGGTAGATTTTCCCTATTGCATAACGGCGTACAGTTCTGTTGATTTGTGGATTTGGGGACACATAGGTACACATTTCGGACAATTTGTAATTAGTAGCTTTTCTCTATTGCGCAACGGCGTCCAGTTGTATTGTTTGGGGGATATGAGGACACATGAAAACAAGTTTCAGACGATTTCGAATTGGTATCTCGCTCTCTCTAGTGCGTAACGGCGTACAGTTCCGTCTATTGGGGGGTTTATGGGTACACTGGGTTCACCATTAGCACAATTTGGATGATAGCTGGTCTCTATTAGCAACGGCGTAGTTCTGTTGATTTTGTGATGTATAGGGACATAGGTACACATTTAGGACAATTTGTAATTGTGGTTTGGTCCCTTGCTTTACGTCGCACAGTTCTCTTGATTGGGATGTTTGGATACTGGAATACATTAGGACAATTTTAATTGGTAGCTTGTCCCTATTGCGCTACAGGCGTACAATTCTGTTGATTTTGTGGATATGGGACATATAGGACACATTTAGGACAATTGTAATGTGTAAACTGTTCCTATTGCGTAACGGCGTACTGTTCTGTTGATTGGGGGGATATGGGGACACAGACATTCATCATTAGGACAATATGAAATTGGTAGCTTTTCACTATTGCGCAGCGGAGAACAGTTCTATTGATTGGGGGATATGAGGACATATGAAAACAAGTTTCAGACTGTTTGGAATTGGTATCTCGCTCTCTATTGCGTAACGGCGTACAATTGTTCTGTTGATTGTTGAGAGATATGTGGACACATGGTTAAAATTTATGAGAATTTGGAATTCTTAGCTTGTCCCTATTCAGTTACGGCGTGCTGTCCTGCAGATTGGGGTGGTTATGGAGATTTATAGGTTCTTCTTCAAGACTATTTGGAATTCGTAGCGTGCTCTCTATTGCGTAGCGGCGAACAGATCTATTGATTGGGGGATGTGGGGACACATGTCTACATTTTAGGACAATTTGTAATTAGTAGCGGCCCTATTGCGTTACGCCATACAGTTCTTGATTGGGGATTTAGGGACACATGGGTACAAAATTTAGGACAATGAATTGGTAATTGTTCTATTGCAACGGCCTACAATTGCTCTGTTGATTGAGGGAGAGATTTGGGGACACATGGGTACACTTTAGATTATGTAATTATAGCTTCTCCCTATTAGCAACGGCGACAGTTCCTGTTGATTTTTTGGACTATCAACTCATGGATACAGCTTTAGGGCAAGTTTGTATTTCGTGATTGTACCTATTGTGTATAGTCGAAAGGTTCTGTTCATTGGGGATATGGGAAAACATGCACGTACACCTATACGTCAATTTGGAATTGGTGCTTGTCTCTATTGCGACGGTGTACAGTTTTTTTATTAGGGGGATATGGGGACAATTTAGGACAATATGGAATTGGTAGCTTGTCATTGCTGCGTATCGGCGTACAGTTGTTGTTTTGTTTGGGGATAGGGACGCAGAACAAATTTCAGACGATTTAGAATTGGGATCTCGCTCTCTATTGCCTAAGGCGTACAGTTCTGCAGTGTTCGCAGGATGCATGGGACACATTAGGCATTCTGAATTGTTGCTTTCCCTATTGACATACGGTTCTAGTGGGGGATATTGGGCACATTTCACCATTAGGACAATATGAATTTGTAGCTTCTCTTATTGCGTAAGGTAAAGATGTTCTGTTTGTGTGAGACATATGACGATACATACGCAAACGATTTAGGACAATTTGTAATCATGTGCTTGTCCCTATTGCGCTACGGTACAGTTCTTGTTGATTTCGTGGATATGGCGACACATAGGTACAATTTAGGACAATTTGTGGTAAACTGCTCCTATTGCGTAACGCGACTGTTTCTGTTATTGGGTTTATATGGACAATACATTCACCGATAGGACAATGAAAGTGGTAGCTTTTCTCTATTGCGCAACGGCGCACAGTTGTATTGATTGGGGGATACGAGTTTT
>BGPR01052242.1:0-10643 GCA_013235015.1 Araneus ventricosus
CCTTTTAAAAGTGAAATAATACATACATGGTGTATCAAAACTAAGAATATTAATCCCCAATATAAGAGGATCATTAAAATAAATATAAAACCTGCTCTTTTGAACATTCCTGTTAGGTCTCCTTCTGTGGCCCTTAATACATATGTATTGTAACGTAATTTTACTATTGGGACGAAAGTGAAAATAAAATCTTTAAAAGTGAAATAATACAAGGTGTATTTAATTTTGTAAAACTATGAATATCCCAATATAAGAGGATCATTGCATTAATAATACGTTCCTCTCGTTCTTTGAAATATTCTTGCTATCTCCTTCTTGTGTCTCTTAATACATATACAGTAACGTAATTTCACTGTTGGTTTGGGACGTAGGAAAATAAAATCTTTTAAAAGTGAAATAATACATACATGGTGTATTTATTCTTATAAAGTATGAATATTAACTTCAATATAAGAGATATTCATTGTACAATAATACTATAAACCTGTAAGCATTTGGACAAATATTCTGGCTATCTCCTTTGTGTCTTATCACACGTACTGTTAACGCAATCAACCGTCACTAAACGCTTTTACAAACCTTTAAAGCGAAACAACACACAGTGTACCTAATCTTACAAACCATGAAATACACCCACATACAGAACTACCGTGTCACCAAACAATCTACACAAACCCTCCTGTCCCTGAACATCCCCATCCCACCCCTGCGTCCCCATAAACCCAACCTGCCACGTAGATCCTGTTTATACCAAAAACCCTGCTTTGAAACAACACGGCTGTATTTAATTTTATAAAACTAAAAGGAAATATTAACTCAATATAAGAGGATCATTGTGTCAATAATACTATAAACCTTCGTTCTTTAGAAATATTCTGCTATCTCCTTCTGTGTCTCTTAATACATATGTACAGTAACGAAGTTTCAATTGGTTTGGGACGAAAGGAAAAAATAAAATCTTTAGTAAAAGGAAATAATACATACATGGTGGGGACTTTTATAAAACCATGAATATTAACTCACTATAAGAGGATCATTGTACAATAATACTATAAACCTTCGTTACTTTGAAATATTCTGCTATCTCCTTCTGTGTCTCTTAATACATATGTACAGTAACGTAATTTCACTATTGGTTGGGACGAAAGTGAAAATAAAATCTTTTAAAAGTGAAATGGTCATACATGGTGTATTTAATTTTATAAACCATGAATATTAGCCCCTGTTATATTTTTTGAAATACCTCTGCTATCTCCTTTGTGTCTCTGTATTATGCTGCAATCGTATTTTACCTGTTGGCTTGGGACGAAAGTGAAAATAAAATCTTTTAAAAGTGAAATAATACATACATGGTGTATTTAATTTTATAAAACTATGAATATTAACTTCAATATAAGAGGATCATTGTACAATAATACTATAAACCTTCGTTCTTTGAAATATTCTGCTATCTCCTTCTGTGTCTTTGAAGTCATTTCCAGCTTCATGTAGTAAGGTGTAAAAGTAATTCATGAACAATTTTAGGAAGGTCTGTTTGTTTGTTGCTATTTTTTTTAGACAAAGACGAATAACAGGTAGTGGAAACTATTGATACTTCATCCTATGTAATTTTCTCAGATTGTGAGATAATTGGTAATTTGTGTGTGTCATTTTTATTTCACCTTTGGCCATATGGTCTATTGGAGGGGATTTTCATGAATCTGAAAATGCATCGTATTGGTATGTAGGTAAATGTGTTTTGGGGATTCAAAAGTGAATTTTCACTTTTTCATTCCTCAGTGGACTGGAACTTGACTCTCGAAAATATGATGAATTAAAATATTTCTGGTTTTTAAGCATACTTGTAGTTAGAATTTGATATGCGATGTTATACGATATCTTAATTTTAAGTGGTTTAATTTTTAGATTATTTGGAAAAAGTCAAGTTAGGGGAACTTGACCCTAACAGGTATATTTGTCCCTATGAAGAAGCTACTAAAGCTTCGATGTTGTAGACGATCGAAGCACATTGTGTGGTTGGGATCAATTTTCTGCTGCGGTAGAATTTGACGCCAATATGGCAATTTTATTATAGGGAAAGATTATTAGAAATGGTTTGTAATGTAAGGTAATTTAATGAATAAAAGTTCTTTTTAATGTGATAATTTCAAAGAATGCAAATAATTATTTTAGAAAAAAATTTAAAAAGAATTAAAATTTATTTATTCTATTTTTTTTCTCTTGCAAAAGAACGAGTTTTATTTATTTATTCGTTTAATAAAAATCTTTTGCTCGAACTTTTTGTCATCGTTTGGTTTTATTTAATGTTTCGCTATTTCTATTGAGTTCATCTTTCTTTTATGATTTGAATTTTCTTCTAAAATATATTTTTATTCTTTTGCTTTTGTTTTCATTTAAATACTAAAAGTACCAAGTAAGCCTTATTAAGTTTAACAATTTCTTGTTTTTAGAGCATTTTTTAGATTTATGTTTTTTTCATTTTGATACTATTCTGTTTGTTTGTTTTTTCAATTTTTCAAAACCGGCAATTCTTCAACACGTTAATGACGTTGCTAGCTTCCCAGTTCAATTGCTGTAATTTTCATCATTTAATTAAATCATTAGTACAATTGTTTATTACATTTTGAACTAATTAAATTTAATAACTAGATTTAATTTAATGTCTATAATTATTTAATTTATTAACTAGATTTTATTAATAACAACTGCATTTTATAATTGCCATATTATTTAATTTTTAATATTAGTTTCATTATTATCTTTTGATAATAAAGATGCTTTCAATTCAATAGTTACAACTTAATATCTGAATTTCGCGTGACACAAATTCAAAAGAATTAAAGTACGTTCTGCATGTAGGGTCAAGTATCCCTATCCTTAGGATCAAGTATCCCTAAGCTTAAGGATACTTGACCCTACATGATTTCATGAAATATATTTATTTTATGATTAAATGAGATATAAATATAGCATAGGTATATGTCTCAGTCTTAAAAACAAATCCTTTTATGATGCTAACAATCTAAATATTCGAGAAATATAAGAAAAAGTAAAAGTAGGGTCAAGTATCCCTACTTTCCCCTACTGACGGTTAACAGCTAATCGAAGTTTTACTGTATATTGTTTAGAAAACTGAAATGGAGTCCTTTTTATGTCCATATTTCAAATTCAAAGATCACATTTTGTTTTGCTTTCAGTGTGCAGCTATATTACACATAAGCATAAATAAACTGTTTTATTAAAAGGAATATTTTTAAATTCCATAATATGTATAAAACATAATTATAAAAAAAACTATTAATTAAATAGTTCCATATTCTTTATTCTTAGACTTTAGAACTTTTTTCTTAAAGTAAAGTGTAGAAAAGCTACTTAAAATGAAGGGGGAAATAAACAAAGAGAACCGAATGACCGAATGTCAACAAACTGAGTGACGGTTTTCAAGTGTCAAATTTTGGTTTCTGTATCAAAAACAGAAAACGTTATAAAACACACTCAGTGAAAACAATAAGAAAAAAGTTGACTCATACTCATGAAGCGTGAACGTGCCAATTCAAGTTTGAAATTCGTTGCGTATTGTTCAGTTGGTGCTCGATTATTTAAGAACAATTAATTTACAGTTTGAAATAACTGCTTATTTTTTACTTTCCAAACATTTTTTGCTTTATGATGTTATAATTTTAATTCTTATATTAAAACTTTAATGAATTCTTATTAATTTACTAGCTGTTATGCCAGGCGTTGCTAGGGATTAAAACACTTTTATCTATACTTATAAAAGGCAATGTTTGTGTGTGTGTGTTTGCAGACGAATCTATCGCACTTACAGCCATGAAATTTGGCACACAGGTAGTCGTAATGGTGACTGAATGCACCTCGAAGCCGAAATCTTAAAATTTAATCAAGAAAATTTTTTATTTAATGTTTTGTGTTGTTTTGGGTGATTTTTCGCACTCATTTCTCAATAGCATGATTTCGGATAACTGTACGATAAAAATAGATACACCATCGGAAAGAACACCCGATTTCCGTTCTAATGAAGTTAGTTTTGAGCTTCTAACGTAATTTACTGAATTTTGAGAAATTTTTAAAAAATGGTCAGTTTTGGCATCTAAATGTTAGTTTTGTTTTTAAATTTGTTGCATCCGACTTTCTAATAACATTATTATTTTCCATTTTTTTCAGCTTATAACTAGAACGGTTTAAAACAAGAACGGTTAAAATATCTTCTCCCGTTTTTTTTAAATTAATTTTTTACTGGGCCGTTGACAGTTATTCTTCTCGATCGAGTTCCTCGCGCGGCACTTCTTCGGAACGATTTTGATTGGCTGACGCGCAGGCTACGTCATGACCTTCAACTGAATAACTTTGATTATTATTCATCTCGCAGAATAATAATTTTCACGTTGCAATTTTTTTATATTGTTTATCGCGAAAAAAATAAATGGGAAAATCAATAATATGTATCTTTTGTTTTGATTTTGTTTTCAAAACGTTTTCTTGTCATTGTGGGCGTTTTTTTTTTCTTTTCATTTCGTTGAAGTCCTGATTCCACGGGCAACGCCGTGCGCGTACTGCTAGTGTCTAATATTTTTAATGAAAAAACTATTTTTGTATAGAAAATCATAATACAAAAATTCCTTTATCGTCTGAAACGTTTCTACTTCACATTTCGTTCATAAATAGTGAAGTATAAGAAGGATTTTGACGAATGCTTTTGGGTTAATTAATTAAATAGTTAAATTTTCATTAATAAAAAGCGTCAAGATAAACCAGATGAATAGTTGCTCCCGATATAAATTATGAATCGTCTGCTTTTAAACTTTTCTTTAGTATTCTTCCAGAATTTTATTTATATGTTCTTAGAAACAGCTGTCCATACGTACTCTTTTTCTTTAACAATAAAAAATACGTCGCTACAAATTGTGAATTTTATACACAATTGAATTTTTTTTAATTATTAAAATGAGAGCAACAATTTTGAATGCAAATGAAATTTGTGTCACTGAAAAGCTATTTTTAAAACTTTAAAATAGTATAAAAATAGTTGTTGTAACATAACACTTTCGAAATATATCACAAAAAAACGAAAATCTTGCTTAATTTTTAATTTTTAACTTTTGAGCCTTTTAAAGTTGACAGTTATCTTGCACTTTTTTAAAAATATTTACAAAAATAAAAAGAAATCTTTTCAAAGTCTCACGGTTGCCTAGCAACGAAGTATTATTAAATTTTCTTTATTTAAGAATCGTCTGCTGTAATAATTTATTTATTAAATTTTGAAAAATTAATAAAAGTTGAAGGAAACATTTCACAGATATAAAATTCATTGAAAAGGTAAAATTTTGAACTTTAAGATGGTATAAAAATATTTTTTGGGTAATAATTTGCTCTGAAGTTAATACGGAAAAACGGTTTCAGTTTATTTCTAATTAACTGGCTGTTTAATTAATTTCCGGACAATAATCTTCCTCTTGTCTTAATAAGTGTGCAAAGTTTGGTTGAAATTGTTGCAGTAGTTTAGGAGGAGATGTGGAACATACACACATACGTACCCACAATAACTTTTATTTATATTAAGATGAGTTCATTTGACTTAATTTTTTATTCGATTTCTCTTTATTAAACATTTTTATTTAACTTGACTTATTATTTAAATATGAGATAATATTCTCTTCCTGAGGGACTAGAAGGTTGAAATTTTGTACATTTGTATATTCTTGGGACAATACACTATTTTAATATTTTTAGATCTTAATTATCTGCTGGACATGAGTTTAATTAAATTTTGATATCTCATCCGTGGCGCCACCTGCTAGTGATTTCGAGAAACAATTGATATCAACCAAAAATTGGAAAACACTTAAAATAAAAAAGTCTACTGTTTCGTGCAATGATAAAAGCATGTTTTCAAAAACTGTTTTTATTTTTAAAATATTGTTTCAAAAACCTTTATGCCTAAAAGAGTACAATACACTGCATCATGTAAACTTAAATTCTTCCTTCGAATTTTCGCCATTCTTTTAATAATTCATGACTGTTTAATAGAAACTTATAAAGCGATTTCGTGCCACAATCGTCTTTCTCTTTTGCATTATATCACCTAAAAATCAATCAATAATGCGTTTCGTCTTCTCAAAAAGTGTGCGTAAAACGTAAACAATGCTTAAGTTCTTCCTTCGAATTTTCGCCATTCTTTTAATAACTCATGACTGTTTAATGGAAACTTGTAAAGCGATTTCGTGCCACAATCGTCTTTCTCTTTTGCATTATAACACCTAAAAATCAATCAATAATGCGTTTCGTCTTCTCAAAAAGTGTTCGTAAAACGTAAACAATGTGTGCATAGTGCCATAAAACAGCAAACGGTGTTAGATGACAGACCCATGGGAATTGTGTTAATACAACATCTATAGACAATTTTGATGACATGCGCAGTTACGTTAGTCATGTGACAGCAAAGTCACGTGAATTGACTGCATTAGTGTGCATAAGCTATCTGGAAATCAATAATTTAAAAAAGAAAACAGTACCATAACTTTTTTTGCGTGCAAGTGATGAAATATGGGATGGTCGATATAATGGGAAGGAAGTGGGAGATGTCATTAGGTCGAAAGGGGACATTTGCGTTATTTATTTGCAACTTGTGATATGCACTAATGAACCATGAAAATGGAAATTCTTTTCTTTTGTGTGATGAAATATTGAATTAGTTTGCTGAGTGGCTAATCAATTCAGCTGATCCATACTCCTAAAAATAACCACGAAACTATAAAAAAGTTTTTCGATATTAAACACCTGTGTAAATCTTTCGGCTTCTCGCGTATTTGGATTTTTTCTTACTGCTTGTCATAAGATATCGTTTGGGTTCAAACATTTGAAGAGAAACAAATTTGAAAAGAACAGAGGGTTGTTTCAGAAATACGAATGCCTATTTACTTCGAAATGTGAGACAAAAGAGAGGAACAAAGATTCTTTACAAATTTTACCACCGTTTAAGTACATAAATAAAGCAACATAAAATAACAGTCACATAATTTAAAATATACTTTTGATCGCCTGAGGTTCACAGCAGAAATTTACAGTTAGGAATAATGAGCAAAAGAACTGAGCTAAAACTTTTCTCCAGTTGTCATTTATCCTCCATAACGCTCGCCCAGCAAACTGAAGCATTTACTAAAATGTTCACAGAAAACAGAGAAAGATCTATTCAGCGACAGATTCCGAGACTTCCACTTTTGGACGATTTTACACCGAAAGGGGTGTCAGGCAATGAGTCATATAAGCGCATTTCCGGAGTTCTTTGTTAGATCACGCTCAGTGAAATGTAAACATCACCCTTCCATTCTTCACTTTCCCCCTTTTTTGATGAAAGTAAGTCCGTCCGTCGCATGCGCAAAAGCTCGAAGGGTTTTCGAATCCTTTGCTAAGCAATATATCTAACCTTCCCTTCAAATGCAGGCCAATTCTGACCGGTTTTTTACATTGACGACTGGTTTTGGCATGGAATGATCGAATTTGTGCGACGTGAAGCGGTCATGAATGGATAGCCTTAATGTCTTTAGATTCGTTATGCTCTCACCACTGACTTAAAATTAAACCAGCGGGATTGCAATTATTTCGGAAGCGCGTGTTTGCGGCTCGCTACAATTTCCGCCAAGGTCAAACGCCAACCATACTCACTTGAGTAAAATAAGCGAAACGCTCGCCAACACACAGTCGTAATGTGCATTTTGAACTAAATATGCAATTTAAATACATGTTTTTTAACCGATTGAGATGAAAATTGGGCACAGATCTATAATTAATGTTAGCATCCGCGATATCAAGTTTTTTTTTTATCTAAGTCAAAGGGTTTATGAGACGTAAGTATGCGATTATACAGACCGACAGACAGTCAACTCGCTGACGTATTTGCCCCAAAATTTTATACGGATCTACATTCGGACCTACATTCATGATGATAAAACTGTGTACCAAATTTTATCCATCTAGCTATTCAAGTTTTTGAGTTATAGTGTTCACATGACTTCGGACATACAGACAGACAGACTTCCCGTTGACGGATTTTGTCCAAAATTTGATAGAAACCTACAAATTATGTTTAAAGACCACATACCAAATTTCATCCCCGTAGCTCTCATAGTTTTCGAGTTATCGTGTTCACAGACAGACATAATTCCAAAATTGTGTTTTTCGGACTCAGGGAGGTCTAAAACGTGGAGATTCGTCAAAATCTCGAGTTCGAATTTTTTGACGATTACAATACTTTCTCTTTGTATACTTCGTATACGAGGAAGTAAAAAGAGAAGAGTAGAGAACAAAATGAATTTATTACCAACAGTTATGCTCAAACATGGTTACTCTTCGACATAATCATTGTGAAAATTCAGGCATTTTTCGTATCAGTGGGCCAGGTTTCAAATCCTGTCTTCGGAAGACTTTGCTGCCAGTGATGTGAGATGAGAAGATTCAAAGCAACGTTAAAGCCCATTTTTCTGGAAGATTTGGCCTCCTACTTTAATTCACGGCAGAGATGAAAATCACTCGTCGCTAAGTCGGGGCTACACGCCGGGTGATCACACACGTCCCATTTAAACATCTCCAGAAGCTGCTGGGTTACAACAGCACTGTGAGGGCGGACGTTGTCACGAATGAGGACAACTCCAGACGTCAAAATGGCGCAGTCGTCGTACACGCTTTCCACAAACCAACGTTCTGCTTGGAGAAAGAGAGAAAACACTACGCAACTCACACGTGGCGGGAGAATCAATTCTACCAGCCATGTTTACGTGCCGACACATCAGCTCAAACTGGCCAGCTGGCGTCGGCAGTAGTTGCGGTTATGATTAGAAACATGCGCAGTCGCCCACCGCGCATCCCCACATTCTATCCCTTGTCTGCTCGTTTAACGGCTCGATCGGTGGTTGGAAAAAAAATCGCCCCTCGTACTAACTTTTAATAAACAAAACAGTTATGCTATACTACAAATAATAGTTAAGCTATACTACAAATAATGGTTAAGCTATACTACAAATAATAGTTAAGCTATACTACAAATAATAGTTAAGCTATACTACAAATAATGGTTAAGCTATACTACAAATAATAGTTAAGCTATACTACTTCCAAAATACCTAACGAATTTTAGTTTATTGTTTAATACCTAAATAAGAGGGTTTTGCTTAAACGGGATTTAAACTAAATTATTTTAAAAAGCAACGATTTGTTAATATCCAGTTTGTAAGATTTGTTGTTTAAGCTATATATTTGAAAAAAGCGAACTTGTAACTTCTTGGCTCCCAAGCCAAATTGTGTCATTTGAAGTTCTCGGTTCTTTTCGCACCTTCTAATCCCAGCAACTGAAACAACTGTTGGTTAATCTGAACTTGTTTCACCAGCTAATTCAGCATTGCCTTAATTATTTTAAAAAGCAACGATTTGTTAATATCCAGTTTGTAAGATTTGTTGTTTAAGCTATATATTTGAAAAAAGCGAACTTGTAACTTCTTCGCTCCCGAGCCAAATTGTGTCATTTGAAGTTCTCGGTTCTTTTCGCACCTTCTAATCCCAGCAACTGAAACAACAGTTGGATAATCTGAACTTGTTTCACCAGTTAATTCAGCATTGCCTTAATTATTTTAAAAAGCAACGATTTGTTAATATGCAGTTTGTAAGATTTGTTGTTTAAGCTATATATTTGAAAAAAGCGAACTTGTAACTTCTTCGCTCCCGAGCCAAATTGTGTCATTTGAAGTTCTCGGTTCTTTTCGCACCTTCTAATCCCAGCAACTGAAACAACAGTTGGATAATCTGAACTTGTTTCGCCAGTTAATTCGGCGCTGCCTTTTCCTATTAATAAGTAGAGTTTTTGGTTAACAGTCGGAAATGAGTCGAAATGACACTCAGAATGAATGGTTCGGTGAATTCTACTCAAATAATTAATCTATTCAGCGAAAATCTGTGGAAGTGAGGGAATGCTAATCGAATCGTCATATCACAATCGAATCATAATCGAATTCATGATTGGATTTAATGACCCAAACTGAGTTAGAAAGAGTGGGGATATAAAAATAGTACGCTTTCAACTGAAATAATAGTCTATCGAACAACTGTTCAATCTCAGTTACTAGGCGCAAACGGGGATTGCAGATGCGGATAATAGGGAAAGAAAGAGTGGAAGTAATTTTCGTGAAAAATACCCCGTATTACGCAATATCGTTCATATGTTCTATTTTTAGATAAAAAGAGGAGTTATATAACGAACAAAAAATTATTTAGGTCGCTTTGCTTTTTTTTGTAAGGTTTATCTTAATAATAAAAATCAAACAGTAAAATTCCAGCAAAGGCTTTCTCTTTCTGTTCAATGAATTTTAAAGGCTGTTAGTCAATTCGTTTGAGTCATTTCCTTTTATTCGTTATAATAAAACTGTTCTATAGAAAAATACGAATGAAACTTTGACTAATTAATACACAAAAACATACAGAAAGCACTGACGAAAGATTAGCAGTGGTCTAATCGGCTTGGAGTTCCCAGCATTACCAGTTGTATGACCTTCCGGGTGTCACGTATCCGCCTGACTCTGACATCCTACAAATGGCGAAACGAATACCCACGAAGCAATTGGCGCACGTAAGTTTTG
>BGPR01052243.1:257-10643 GCA_013235015.1 Araneus ventricosus
ATAAGCAAAATTAATTTAACCTGGCTAAAGCTTGTCCACAGACAAGCTGTTATTTTAATTGTTGAAAACTCCATTTACTTGGATTGCCTATTTCATTATTTTTAATAACAACAGTGTTCTTTCACTTCTTGAAATATAATGTTTAAACTTGATTTTTGTTTATGGTATCTTTAGTAATTTCAATTTATCAGATTTATTTAAAATTGATGTATTGTTCAAATAATGACTTTTTGATATAAGATTTAATTCTTGTTTACTTTATTTTGTATGATTATATACTAGTTATATTTGGATTTATATATACATATATATATCAAAACAAACTTAGAAACACAAGACAAAAACTCAAAAACAGTCAAGACACAATGGCAAAAATAGATAAAAACCAAAATAAAATTGAAAAATATTATAGCGAGCCGCTCGTCAGGAAGAGAAGCTCGCTCATGATATTAATTTGTGCTTTTTTCTGCTAACGACAAACGAAATCCGCTAAAAATTGCATATATATATATATATATATATATATAACTTTTAAGTAATTTTCCAGTTTATTTCAAAGCTAATATTAGTATACAAAATATATTTTAAAAAATGTTACTCGCATTGTGCATTGTAATTTCAAAAAAAAAATTAAGGCTATGCAGAATTGAATGCACGATATTGTGGTTTATAAATTTGAATGTTATTGCATTCCTGTCATTTTGCATCACCATGAAAATGAATGTTATAGCATTCGCATCTGCGAACGTGTTAAAAAATTTGTTTTCAAATTTTTAAATGACTTCAATTAAACATTGCAGATATTGGGAAAAATAGTTTGGTCAGTGAAGTGGTTTTCTAAGCTTTGACATATATACTATCATATCTGATCTGTGAGAAATGCAAGGTGAAATTTCCGTGTCCTTCTCCCTACTTCGTTTTATTTATCTAAAGTAACTGCTTACTTTAGAGATTAAATTTGATACAAAGTAAATATTTTTAACCGGGATATCAGAAATAAATATCTACTTCCGGAATATGCTGGACGTGTATTTTGGTACATCCTAAACTTTTCATCCAACGTTTTTATATCGAAGGAGAATCAACAGTTTGAAAACAAAATAAAATACGAAAAAGTATTGTTTGATTATCACATCAAGCTCTAATAAGTCGTATTACTTTCGTCATTACAAATCAGACTGAATAGTTTAGTTATATGTTTTTTATGTACGAAAAATCCATCGGCAGCTGCGATTCATTGCGCTCTGCGTAATGTTTAGAGGACGCGGTGGCCTAGTGATAAGATTTCAGCTTTGGGACCGTTGGGTTCCAGGCTCGAGACCCGATTCCACTGCAAATGCGCTAAATCATATGTAGTGGGTCAAACGCCCCCTCCCCGCTGGTGTGGTTCGGAAAGGGGGTGCCAGCTCATGCGTCGTCCTTGTCATCCAACCGTGGCTCAAAATTGTAAGGTCCGTCCCAAAATAGCACTCGTGTTGCTTCAAAACGGGAAGTTAATATAACTAAACTAAACCCAACGATGCATCGACAATGTCAATGCGATTAGGGATGCTGTTTTCAGGATGGATTTTTATTTGGCAGCAACTTTTTTGAGGAAGAAATTTGAAGCCTTATAAAACGTTATGATAAGTGCCTCAGTTTGGATAACGATTGTATTTGTTCTAATGTGTATGATGAAATTTCCGTATACTTGAGTGTCTATTATTCATATGATACCTATAATGATACCAGTGGCGACTCGTCCATCAGGGCTGCAGTGCTCTAGCAACCCCTGATATTATCTTAAAAGTTTGTTTTTCAGACTTTTAAAAAATCATTTTAGGTTATTTTTTTCTTATTGAAATGTTCGACCAGCAACGAAAATGGAGGAAATGTAAAATCTAAAGAAGACGGAGAAAATACACCAATAAGCAGGAGATACACAAGTCGGAG
The DNA here is from genome assembly GCA_013235015.1 of Araneus ventricosus. Classification (NCBI taxonomy): domain Eukaryota; kingdom Metazoa; phylum Arthropoda; class Arachnida; order Araneae; family Araneidae; genus Araneus; species Araneus ventricosus. The sequence continues at coordinate 2,190 of BGPR01052243.1, forward strand.
CTGCACGGAAACAGCCCTCGCAAACGTCAAAATTCGCCCACTGCGCGACAGCTAAGCGACGCTTCGGAAGACGAAACCCATATCTCCTCCCACTCATTTTGGCGGTGGCTCGAGCTGTAAAGATGGCCATTCGAGAGAAGGCTAGCTACACCATTTGTCTTAAGACAGGTTTTTCTTTCCAACCATTTTAATCTAAAAATACGGCAAAGCTTTCACGGATGTTCCAAAGTTTGTTTCGAGACAAGATTCAAAGTCGCAGAATTCTACCTACCCCCTTCTTCCCCTCACACGGGAGCTTCGAGTTTCATTTCTACCCTCGACGCGAGGCCCCAATGTAGGCAGATCCTTTGATGTGCCGCTACCCCTAATCGATGTCTCAAATTGGAATCGGCGGATTGAGTTTTGGATTTTAAGTTCTTTTGAATTCCACCATTCCGAATCATTTGCTTTAAATTTCACAGCATTTCGACCTTGACGATTGTTTTTTCCTTCTCCTGTTACAAAAATTCCATTTTGGAAGAGCTGCGAAGAGCTGCATTTGGCCTGCTTAAAGCTGGGCATTCACTTGAAGGCTAGCTATGCCATTTGTCCTAATCCCGTTCTTCCCCCACCCATTTTAAACGAAGAATTACTCGCGTCATTAGCGTAGGCTCCAAAGTGCGCTACCGTAGCTCTTCGATTCCCCTATTCCACCCCCCACTCGGCGGATTTCCGATTTTCTAGCCTCGTCGCGAGGTCCCAATCTAGGAAGATCTTTCGATGTGCTACTAGCCTCGCATCGGGGTCTCAAATTGGAATCGGCGCACGAAGTCTTGGATTTTGAATTCGTTTGAATTCCATCGTTTTGAATCATTTGTTGATTTGTTCTGTTCAAATTTCAAATTTCATTGTTGTTCCAAATTTCATAGGTTTTCGACCTTGACGACCTTTCGATTCTTTCCTTCCCGTGTTCCATTCCAAAAATTCCATTTTGGGAGAGGTTTGAATGGCCTGCTTAAAGCTGGGCATTCACTTGAAGGCTAGCTATGCCATTTGTCCTAATCCCGTTTCTTCCCCACCAATTTTAATCGAAAAATTCCGCACGTCATTCACGTAGGCTCCAAAGTGCGCTACAGTAGCTCTTCGATTCCCCCTATTCCTCCCCCACTTGGCGGATTTGCGATTTTCTAGCCTCGTCGCGAGGTCCCAATCTAGGCAGATCCTTCGATGTGCTACTAGCCTCGCATCGGGGTTTCAAATTGGAATCGGCCCATGAGTCTTGGATTTTGGTTTCGTTTGAATTCTATCGTTTCGAATCATTTGTTCCAAATTTCATATGTTTTCGAACTTGACGATTGTTCTTTCCTTACTGTGTTCCATTCCAAAAATTCCATTTTGGGAGAGATTTGAATGGCCCGCTTAAAGGTTGCAATCCTATGGCGCAAGACCAACAATGTGATTTTGCCGCCCTCATTTTCTTGATATATTTTTCTTCGCTTGTTTCTCGTTCGTTGTTATTTGGTTACGGTTTCGCTTTCACGTTTTCCCGACAGAAACTCATCTACTTTGAGCAGCATTCGTTTGCTTTTATTAGAAACTAGAAAATCACCTGTCATGGTATGACGGGTGCAAATTGCCTCCTCATTCAAGAGATTTCCCTTCAAATTTGACGTGTTTAAATAGATATATGTGCGAGAGAAATGTTTAACATTGATTGAAAACAAATGAAATAAACATATGTATTATGACCGGAAATGTTTTTTTTATCTATATATTTCTTTATTCAAAAAACCTCTTGGTAAACAACATTCCGTGTTTTTTTTTTTTTGTATGTTCAACAAGTATTTTTCGTTGTTTAACAATTTGATTATAACTCAATAACCATGAAATTCTCAGCTTGTCAAACGTAAGTCAAAACTTAAAATTTCAAAGGAATTCTTTTTCGAAATGCTAACCAAAACAAACCACTTCTTTGCTTGTCAAACTTTGCCAAAAATATTATCAAATTATATTATCACGATTGCAATAAATATTCAGATGCATCGTGGCGTCCAAACTATATCACGCGCATGATATACTACTGACGTGATTTACTAAGTATTTCTATTAAAAAACGGAAATTAATTTGAAATGTATGATTAATATAATTTAAAATTTCTCGGGAGCTATTGATCATAGCGAGATAAATGTTATATCAATGGATAGCAAATTTCATTTCACTATTTTAGAGCTATTAAATTTGAAATTAGAATAACAATTACTTTTTTAAATTTAAAATTACTGAAATTTAGGTTCCCTAACAATGAAATAATGCTGTTTAGCTTCTTGCAGTGCTATGGGGAAAGTTTTATTGTTGGTGACGTCAGAGAGTTACCGAGAGACAGATCTGGGCTATTATATTAGTAATCACTTACGGAAAAATGATACGTCTATGATTTTCTAAAATACAGTTTAGATAATTGCAATTAAAAATTTTGGGCTATTCGGAAATAAAACTGTTTTTAAAAATCCTATTTTAAATATATTATCTTGAAGTGTTTTTTCTTGCAGCACTGCCTGTTTCTGAGTTGACGAACCGCCACTGGATGATGCCTATTTTCCAAATTGTCCTGGCATATGTGGTAGCATGTTTTTTGAAAAAGGAATGCTGATTTTAATGCTGATGCGTTAAAAAATGTTTCTTTTCGTTTTGAGTTATATTGTGCAAAGAAGGAATATTTTGTATACAAGACAGTGGAATATATATTCAACTCATTCATAAATACATTTTATTTCTAATGATTTCGATTGCCATAAGTCTATTATACCTGTTAAGCATAACCTTGCAATTTCTATAATTCGGAATCCTCTCCAAAGAAATGAATTTAGAGAGTCAATTGTGGAATTTATCTAAACACTTTTTTCTAATCAGCACAACTTAGCATTATGTTGAGGGAAGATAAATTTTTTTATCTGATAAAATTTATCAGCATCCGTTTATGATCCATATTTGGCCAATTTATCCTGAAAAACAAAGGAGAAACCAAACTTTAAATTCAAGGACTCACATCTGGTATGATCATGACACTGCATATTAGATGAGGGAAAAAAAAAAAAAAACCATAAGAAAGGCGCAGTTCGGGTTCCGCGCCGTAGATTTTTCGTGAAAACGTCTGGATAAAATCATAAAACAAGTTTTCGTATTAATATGCAATTTGATTATCAATCTCCTTAATACAATATTCAAACAGAGTAGTATAATGGTTACAGAATCGATAAATCACAAACTAATACAGACCCTTGCTACATGCGATAAACTTGTGATTTATCTATTCCGTAACCATTATACTACTCTGTGTAAATATTGTGTTAAAGAGATTGATAATTAAATTACAGATTATTACTAAGTACTTGCTTTATGATTTTACCCTGACGTTTTCACGAAAAATGTACGGCGAGGACCCGAACTGCGCCTTTCTTATGCTTTATTTAGAGTAGCTTCTGATGGCGCAATCTGTTGACAGTATATAGAACTACATTTCACGCATGCGCAGTAAAACATTATTTACTACAAATGTATTGTCCATTCCTGTAAAAGTGAATGGAAAGGGATTTCTTTTAATTCATTAAACAGAGCTCATCTTTAAGTTTTGAATGAAAATTAGAAAATGCCTCAAAATATTCTGTTACATTGGAAATTATCTAAATATTCTGGTTAGTTCAAAAATGGAAAGCAGTGGCGGCTCGTCCATTAGGGTTGCAGCCTCCTTGAAATTATTTTAAAAGCTTCTTTTTTCGTTTTTATTCTAATTGGCTTACTTTTCCACTTTAAGAGTACAATGATAATTGAAAATGGTAAAAAGTAATAAAAAACGTAAAAGAAAGACGGAAAATAAATCATGAATTTAGAGAGAGAGAAAAAAGCAACCTTTTCTCCCATTGAAGTTAGAACCCCGAGAGCTACCCCTGGAGCTTGACTCGACTTCCCCATTCGGCCTTTATTCGCTTTCTCTTAGTAGTGCAGTCGTTAAGTAGTTTTTAAAATCAAATTCTGTAGGAGTTGTAATTTTTTCTCCTTTATGTTTTTTGGGGTGCTACTTAAGAATCTGAGGTTTTCCACTAAAAATTGTTGTAGGAATTTTAGTTAAAAATTTTTTTTCCCAGCGTTTTGCTCATAACTCAAAAACTATCAATTTTTCGTATATCATCATTATATACCAAAATAATCAGCATAAAATTTCCCACAGCTTAGATCTATACAACTTTTGCAGCACTGCTTGTTTCTGAGCTAACGAGCCGCCACTGATGGAAAGTCAATTTTTATACGCTAGTTAAGTTGAAAAAAAAAAGAGAATTAACTTAACATCAAATTATGACCATCCCCTTTTCACTTCGTTAGGGCTCAGTGAATTGTTGGATGAATTTTTTTTATACATGATTCGCGGTTGTTATCTAGAAAATAGTTTTATTTTTTATCTTTTCATTTATTCTATCCGATACCGTGAATTCGACTTCAGTGACTTTTAGTTGCCTTGGGTACAATGTTCATAAAATTTATCTAATGATTACGGTGAAACATTCTTCGCTCCTATTTACATAGGTATAGTTTTTGTAGGATGTCCGGAGAAAAGATAAGAAATCTAGATAAAAAAAATCCCTTAATAGGAACTTCACACTGAATCGCTTTAGTTTTAATTATATATAACTAGCTGATATACCCGACGTTGCACGGAATTAAAATATTTTTCAAATTCATGAACTTGTAGCAATCTAAACTTAATTAATCCTTTACGGACAAGTAACTTTTTAGAACACTCAGATCAGGTTGGCGCACTTTATACGCCATCCCATTTTTTCTAACTCTGCGCTTATTTAATTATATAAAATTTTATTTTTCATGGTGTAATAAGATTAGGGGATTGGTTAGGTTAGGTTGTATTAACGTCCCGTTTCTGAAGCAACACGAAGGCTATTTAGGGACGGACCTCGTAATTTTGAACCGCTGTCAGATGATGAGGACGACACCTGAGCTGTCCGAATTTCAGCCGCTATTCTCTTATTTAACTGTATTTCCCACACGTCTCGGCGAACTGTGGCGCACATTATACGCCGTACCCGTCCGCAAAGGGTTAAACAGTGTTTCGCAGCAGCATCTTTCGCTCATTTTCGAACGTCCTCTCCCGCGTCGTCTAATTCCTCGGCCAGAACTTAAATTCTTTTCTTCCTTTTGTCCCCGTACTTTGAACCACTTGACACGAGTCTAGCAATCTTTGGAACTCGATATTCCCTTCCCCATCATTCCTACGGTGACAACGGAAGCTCCTTCATATCGTGGTTTTTATCTGGAAAACACCGGATAGTATTCCTTCTTTTTCTCCTTAGGTCCTCTCCCTTAGGAACTGCACTCAATAACCTTGAAAGACTTTATACAAACATTATGATCATTTAAAAGTTTTTCAAGACATGGGAATGAAGCATTTGATAAAACAATAATTCGGTTTGAATTTCATTTCAATAATAGAAGGCTTTGTTACAAATTGTGTTTAGAAATGAATTTCGAAATATTTATTAAAATTAGGGGAAAGAACGTATGGAATTTAAATTCAAATCAGTAAAAAGAAAATTTCCTGCTCTTAAAGATGATATATAAATAATTTTTGCGCAATATATAATATTATCTGAATATCAAGGAAGCGACAATTGCACTACCGTGTGCTGCATGCATATGCGCAGATTGCTGCCACCAATGTTTGTGCGCAGACACGTGCATGCTTTGTGCTATGAGACGCGTCATAGACGTTGTGCTAACATATATGTCATAGACTTTGAAATGAGAGAGCTGCTTTTGATTTAGGAGTTGTAGGGCTGCCATCTGTCGGATGTAACAGAAGATGGAATTGATGTGATTTGTGGCGCTGCCATGTATTAGTGGGACTGAAAGTAGTTGTTGCGTGTTCTTCGTCCGTTAGTCACCACTTGGCTTTGCCACAGCACCTAAGGTGAGAAGGTCTGATAATTTCTTGTAGAAACCTACAAAGTGGGTTTTTTTGAAGAAGAAATGTTTATTGTCATGCTCAGTACCAGGCCGGATTATCAAATAAAAAAAAATTAAGCAACTGCCTATGGGTCTCGTAACTTTGGGGGACCCGAAACCTAGGGGTTTCTTTGCCTTATTTTTAACATATAAATGAAGGAAACTAAACGTTAGAGATCCGGTAAATAACAAATGAGTTTAAATTAATTAATAGAAATTAGAAGATAAGTATAAAAGTAAAATCGAAACCACAAATAAATTTATGTTTTTATCATCAATAGAGTTTTCCTAGGAAGGGTCTCAAAATAATTTGGTGCCTGTGGTCAAAAAAGTCAAAATCCGCAACTGACTTTGACAACTAAAACGTCGCAAATTTCAGTCCTAAAATATTTAAAGAAAAAATTAATTTAGGAAATAATTCTAAGAAACGAAAGTAATTAGTTCACCTACGTATTTGCACGTTATTTGTTATTTTTAAAGAACTCTTCTGCCCAGGCGTAGCAAAGCGAAAGTAGATAATGTTATCTAAACTAAACGACGCATAATCTGTTTTTAACTAGGGGAGTTTTCAGCGACACTATTTAAGTAAACATAAATCGAAACTATAATTATCTTCATAACTTTGCTTAAACGAAAAGTTGAAAAATACATAAATTTTTTTTAAAAAATTAATGATGCGTGTCTATACTTCATGCTCAGAGGTTTGATATCTTAACAAAAAAGGTAAGCTCCGTCTTTGTCACATTTTTAAGGTTGACTTATTATTTATTTTATCAGAACGTTTGTGATTTTATCTATATTAGAATGTTGTTTCTTACAGGTTAAACTGAATTGACCAGAATTTCTCAAAATCAACCATAGCACTTTATGTAAGGGGAAGGCGAAGCAATAGAGGGTATAAAATGTGCATTTCGGGCAAAACTCCGCTTGCAAAATTTTATTTTAAAAAAAAAATCTTTCTTGCCACAAAAAAAAAAAATAAAAAATTAAAAAATGTAAATTATTAAAAAAATCTTTTGAAAAAGAAGAAAAGGTAAAAAAAAGAAGAATTATACTTTTAATATTTTTTTCAGATTAATTTTTCCAATTTGATTGCCTATTAAAAATTGGGAAGATATTTGTTTCAGAAATTAATTTCTTAAACGCGAATCTGGTTCATCTTGTAAAAATTTTGTGTACAATTGCTATTTAAATTTCTGAGGAAACGGGATAATCAGAGATTTTTCAAACTAGAGCGAAGTGAAAAAATCAGGGCTGTGCCGGATAATACAAGATTTTTGGTCACTTTTGTTTAATAAACTTACTGACTTTTGAATTCAATTAAAAAGAGCTTTACTACACATTCTTTGTAAGCAATTTTTGTACAATTGCTATTTAAATTTCTGTGAAAACGGGATAATCAGAGATTTTTCAAACTAGAGCGAAGTGAAAAAAATCAGAGCTGTGCCGGATAATACAAGATTTTTGGTCACTTTTGTTTAATAAACTTACTGACTTTAGATTTCAATTAAAAAGAGCTTTACTACACATTCTTTGTTAAAATTCACAAATATGAACACTTACTAAATTTGTCATGGAGTCAATCGACGTGATGTCACAATTATACGGCAAATGTAACTGCGTCTGTCATATAACATCTAAATCAGTCTTAAGGAAGCTATACGACGTCACATCGTTCCATCTTCCTACAAAATGTGAAATGCATTTTTTTTCTGTCAGTGGATTTAGCATTATTTTACTCGGAAAAAAACCCCGAAAGTTAGTCTCAATTGTTCTATCAGTTCTTTTTTTCATGCTTTTTTTTTATTTCTTAAGCACTCTGGTAATCTACATGAGATTTTCTTCCACAACTTTTGTTTGTAAATTTGTGACAATTAGATCTGAGATATTGTTGGCAAGCTAAAAGCCCGTCGGGCACAACTCTTCCTAGTTATTTCTAACTAAATTATTTCTAATTTCGAAAGTTCCGTTGTTGTTATACTCTATCTACAAATGCAGGGTGGAAACTCTGTTGTCTAATATCATTTAAATAAATTTATTTTACCTAAATTCTCGAAGAAACTAAATGAGACACATATATATTGCCGGCCAATACTTGGGCTTAGTATATTTCCCCGATCCCACAAAGAAAAGAATATTCTAACATCTAGTCGAACCATCGTAGGCTGATAATGTTTTAGGTTTGATTCGGCTGTCTTTTTATTTTAAAAAATTGTCTCTGAATCGTATAGAAACAATAACGTGCACACAACTAAATATTTTATAGGTTTAGGTTTAGTTGATGAAATTTTTGAGACTTATGCTTGCTCAAAAGGCGCATTTGTTTCCAATTGAGGAAAAAAATGGGTACAAATTTTCGAAATTGAGGAATACACATGGGAGTTGGCCTCACTGCCCACTCCTTTTCACATGTACCGTAGCTTTATAATCAATATTTTACTTTACGTAGCTTTATAATCAAT